>APFE030744602.1:357367-386121 GCA_000404065.3 Pinus taeda
CAAGGAAACTTTGTAGCAAGTCTCCTCCCCACTAATCTAAAGGCATATTATAAATTCACAAAGGTTGAAATTTTTTTCACCAAGAAATGGGTGCAAATATTCACTTGCACGCACGATTGTTATGATATCTTAACCAATTGTTTTGAGTGCAAAAAATTCAAAGATAGAAATACTAGAACATTTTCAATTTCATTTTCAAAGGCATGTATATACATGTTGCTCAGCTGCATAGTAGATCATATAGAGAAAAATATTATTCAAATCCAAAGGTGGCTTGAGTACCATACAAACCCTTTCCATTACAAACAAAGGGATTATTTTTAATATGCATCCATTAGATTCTATGCACTAGGAGAATCCATGAAAAAGGCTAAGCTTGCTTCATCTACAATGACTCCAAAAATTTACATATCTTCATACCTCTTGGGCATATAGTGTACTCTTAATTCATTCATAAGAGAGGGCTAGCCTTGGAACCTATTGTGATACTCAACAACCCCATGTTATATTTAGACTTAGAGGAAAGAATAATGGGGACCCTTTTAAGATTTTAGGATAGAATCCTTTCTTATTTAGATAAAATAGGATAATTTTTATATTTACTCTTTTATTTTTTTAATAAAACAAGAAAATTTATGAAAAAGGCATAAAACCTTTTTAGGAAACCTTATATAGTTTTTAGGAAATAAATTGCAAGTCTTACAAATCCTGAAATTATAACAAATAAATAGAAATATCATAAAAAGATTGGGCTTATTAAAACCCACATGTAGTATCAGCGGTTTCAAAGAAAAGCTAACAGCGAAACGCTGATTGCAAAATATTGAAAAGCCAATTGCAAAATCCCGATAGAAATATCAACAAAATGTCGATAGAGAAATCCAAAACCAATATTGCAATCCATCAAATGTCAATATCACATTTCATCAATTGATGGATGTCGATATCACATTCTGTTAAAACCCATGTATTTCACTAAATATGAATCCCACACCTTTATGTTTTTTGGAAATCACAGATTGCTAAGTTATGTCAACATCACCCAATACAAAACGTCGATAGAGGATTTCCTAATATAATGGAAAGTGTCAGTGTCACGTGAACCAACATTCAAAAATTAAATGACCACTCTACCTAGTTCTAATTTCGAGGTTTTTTGATGATTTCTAATAATTTTGAGTTAATGTGAAAGGATTTTCCATAAGGCTCACATTGAATTGATACGACTCTTTACATCTTTCGAGTTCTTGCTGCTTATATTGGTTTGTTTCTTAACATGTAAATTCCAATAAAGAGTAGTTAAAGGACATGTCAAGGATAATCAAGGCAAGAAGAAAGTATGTAATTCAACAAGAACCATTCTTGTCCCCTGAAGAAGTTTCTAAGATGTCTCCCTTTCTTATAGATACTACATGCACTCCGGATGCAGGTTCCTCCTCCTGGGAGGAAATATACAAACTATTCGAGGATGAAAATCCAAGAATAATCATGAAATAGGCTGCTACCGCTCATGATTCTCCTCTAAATAATAACGACGCATGGAATGATATGGCCAACTCATTTCTCCACGGAATTGATGCCCACCCCAAAATTATGCCATATACAGATATGGTAAGATGGGTTATTAACCATCTGGACATTACGGACAGAACATTTATAAATCTGAAGAAGACAATTATTGGGTCTTTTAAAGTTGAGGATTTAAGGAGAATGTATCATCTACATCAACCTTAGAAGAAATACGATACGCAATTCATCCATAAATTCATGCAAGAGAATCCAAATCCTGCGGAGCTTATGAGAGAATGGAGAAGGAACCCAAACATGCACAAGTGTGAGGACAAGGGTATGTATTCATTAGCCTCTATTGTTGGCCCTTTCTCTCATATTTCTGCTATGTTATGTTTCCTCTATGGTTATCCAAATACACAAAAATTATATGAAGAATGGGTGCCATTAATAGAAGTTATTATTGATGACTATATCATGGATTGGCCTATTATTTTTTCCAACAATTTGACCACCCAAATCTGCAATTATAAATAGAAGCACAATGTTCTTGAGAGAACAGCTCCTCCTTTCTTTATGAGCGCCTATGTCATGGGCGTAATTTTCTTTTGTTATGATTTTCCATCTCTAGGATGGACATGGATAGAAAAATTTCCTAGTTCTATATTTGTTTATCTCGATATCCTTTGGGAAACCAAATACCATGCTCACTTCTATAAAATCTATCATGAGATCATGCTCCCTATCCACCAAGAGGTCTTTGGCAGCGAAGCCCCAAGACTCACTGCAAAATCCAATAGAGACTTAAAGCCGTTAGGAAAGTGGCTTGGGGAAGAGTCATTTACTTAAATTCGAGTTTTTGGTAGCCTTTCCCATCCTCATGTTTTTCCCCTTTTTGTCTTTGATAAATTGATGGCTGAGGAAATTACTTATCAAACAGTTGGTAAGGGCTTGACTAAAGTGCTTAAAGATGCCAAGAAAACTACCTCGTCATCTTTTTCTATCCCCTGTGGTACATATGCCTTAGATAATTTCAAGAATTCCCTGCTTGAAATTGAACAATTAAAATCCTTTAGTTTTCCAGCCATACCAAACAAATCATATGAACCTAACGGGGTCATGAAAGATGTTACAACACAGGCTAAGCTCAAACAATTTTCAAGCGAGCCTGACAAGTTCGATGATTTATTTGAAATGGTTCCAGAGTCTTCTATGGTAGAAAAATTAGTAGCAAATCGTCTAAGTCCTAATGAATTGATTATATTAAATCAATATCATAAGTGAATAATAGCCCATTTTCGATTTTTTTTGTTAAAACAACCTCAATAGAACTGAGAAGTTTTAGATACATCATCATCCTCTTTGAAAGTTCCAATTATTTCCCAAGTCATTGAAACATCTACTATACTTGTTGAGCAAACAAGCAAAATTAAAGAGGAGCACAAATTGGATGAATTATGGGATGAGCTCAATCATGTTTTGATAGTTGAAGAAACTCGGGTTATTGGTGTGTCATCCAATATGCAAGTAGAACAGGTTACATTCAACAAAGAGATAGAGCAGGTTCCAGAAAATACAAGGACAACCTCGTTTCTTGTTGAGGCCTCCCAAGGAAATACTGTTCCTGAGACTCTTGAGAAGAATGTTAATGCTGAAGTTATCAATAAATCCACTGTTGCCAATGATATGCAAATAATTCCTACATTCCCTACTGTTGAGATAGTCCTCAAGATTGAATAAATCCCACCTTTGGACGTATTTTACAATCCAAAACATAAAGCAATGATGATCACATCAAGAAAGAAAAGAAAGTTAGAACAATCACAATCAAATGAAACTCCTTGTCAAGTTCTTTGGAAAGGAGCTCAAACAACCCATGACAAGGAATTGAACAGACTATCTCAGTTCGTAGAACGTACGCTAGTGATACCATTGATAAAGTTATGGAAATACAACTGCTGATAAAAGAAAAATATCAATGGATTGTTCAATTAGAACAAAGTTTCTAGGTTCAAAAGAGAGAAATTGAGCAACAATGTCAAGAAAACCTTACCAAGTTACAGAAAGTTTTAATGATGTAAAACTACAATTTGAATTTGAAGTGAAGGACAAAGATGAACAGATACTTAAATTTAAACAAAGGATAAACCAATTGAGGGAAAATCTAGAGATAATGAAGTCCACAAGGAGGCATCAGAACTGGATATACTCCTAACAAAGAAGCAGGCTATCTTCTATCATAAATTGGCTCTATTTTATGACTTGTCAAAGACCAGTGATTATTTAGTAAACCAACTGTCTGATTTGAGGATCTTTTATGAAGAAATTGATGAGAAAATCTTTAAGTACATAGATTGGAAAGATAGTGCTCAAGGGAGATTAGTCGATCTTCCTTGAATTGAAGAATCACAGAAGGATATCATTTTTAGTGACTGGGATATCAAAATGAAACGAGCAAAATGCTTATTATCAAAGCCATAAATCTTGCCTCAAATTTCACTGAATACATTACAGCTACCGTATTGCAGGCTAATCTAATACAAGAATGCTTGAAGGACACCTTGCCAGATGTCAGAACTTTAAAACCATCTTGGCAAGAAACATCTAAGAAGAAGGTTGATGATATTTAGAGTTTATCACAAGCAAACCTTGAAAGTCATTGGAATTTCCTAGTGAAACCACATAGTCAGTGGCTCTGACTAAGGTCTCTCTTGAATGAAGCAGTGAAACCCGTTCCAGTGCTTAGTGATATAGTTTTACAGGAAAAATTTTCATGAAACCGGTACATCTCCCCTAGTTGAATTTGCTCACGGAAATATGTGGTCTTAGAGAGAAGATGAAGAATCAATCTAGAGCTCTTGTTACAACAAATCACTAATTTATTTGTCCTTTATCTTAGCTTAGTTTGTTGAAGCTTTTCTGGAGGCTTTTATTTTAATTTTACTATTTTTGTAATATTATTAGGTTATTTAAAACCCTTTCATGCATTTAGAAAAGGGTCTAGAATTTTGAGAAGACAGCTTTGAACTTGCACTATTGTTTGATCCCAAGTTATCTAATTGAGAAGTTGAGCCTGAAAGCTATCTTTTCATAAGCTGCTAATGCATCGGGTACTATTATCTTTATGTTACCGCTATGTGTTTTTGAATTAGATTGTAAATTTCTTATACGTTATTTCGCTATATAAATGCTTTGAAAACAATCAGTCATTATCACTATTGATGTGCATAATTGAATGATTTGTGATTATGTATGAGATAATGAGATATTTTATGTCATTGAGTTTTAAACAGCTAAATTAATTAACTATTTAATTAATTTAGTTTATCATATATGATTTATTTTCATAAACGTATTGAATGATCTACATTGTTACATACTTTGTGAAATCTTTCTTTGAGTCACATATAAAGAAGAGTTATCCCGGGAAATAGGTAGAATAATTTTATTTAATAGTTTTATTATTATCTATAAATTCTATTCATTAGTTTCATTTTATTATTATAATAAATACTTTAAAACAGGAAACCGATCCCTTTATACCCAGTCGGACCCACCAATTTCAACGGAAACAGAGTTGCATTAAGCTCTTGACTGAGTGGTATTCCTTGATGTTGATGCATTCAAGTTCCAACCTTCAATAGAACCCTAATCAGTATCTTATTTATATGTATTTTAAATCCCTATATAAACATAATTATATGCATAAATACACTCATATTTGTGATGATTTTTTTACGTCACTATATTAGCTCATGTTTTGTAAGCATGCCTAAGATTGTTCTATAAGGCTATAGAATTATTATAGAAAGTGAAGATTGGTACATTGACTAGGCTAGCATATATAATATTCTATTAAGTGATCATATGTCTTCATACATTTCCAGCTCATGTGCCTAATAAGTTGGTAATAAGAGAGAATTCATATCAAATTGCTCTACATTGTTTAAATGTGTATGTTTCGAAGCATCAAAAGAAGATTTGTACACCTTATCCTTTTCTAATTTATTTGTGTGGGATAATTCTAAATGGTTGAGGATGGAATGTGAGAAAATTGAAATTTACCACTTCCCCCTTGATCCACTAAAAATTTATGGAAAAGCACAAGGTTTAAGTGAAAATTTATTTCACATATAATCACAAAAAACATGAATTAAAGGAACCAAAAAGGCATGCTTTAATGTATGATGAGGTATCAACTAGATTGTAGTCATTAGAAAAATAAAACCAAAGGAAGAATATCGAAGAATCACATATGGTTGTTGCAAAATTTTAGGCACTACAAGAGAAGAGAAAAGAACAATAAAACAATAGAGTTGAAAAATTTGAGGCAAAAACCCTCCAAACTTTTGGCTTACACTCAATTTCGGAGCCTTCCTTGGTCTTACACATTGTTGTTGCAAACACTGAAACTCATTTCATGTACTTTCTTAAAGTATTTTTCTCCCCTTTACAAGTTGGGTAAATTGTCATATTTTCGCACGATTGGTTGTCGCACAATGTGTGGAAGCATGTTCTGATGGTTTCAAGGGTCTGTCTTTGTGTATATGAGTTGTTCTAACTATGTAAACATTTGTCACACTCATTAGTGAAGTTTTAAGCATTGTCACAAAAGTGTCATCATGGTCGTCCCAAAGTCTATCTTAAGTGTCGCACTTGTCGTAATTGGTCACAAAGTGGTCACATGGAGGGAAATGCATTTTTCATGTGTCTTGGTTGATCTATGTTGTTGTGTCGACAAGTATTCTAAGTGTTAGATCACAGTCAAAGTATTATCATTGTTCATATCAGTTTAACCAGTCTTACACTTAGCCATTTCAATGAAGTCTTCTCGACCAAGAAACATGGCTTCACTCAGCCTCCCTAAACTATGCATTACGTAGTTTCGGTCCTTTAGTTATGACCTTAACCCTTGGCACTGTGTAATGTGCAGTTCCTACCTCCCAGGACTATTGCATTGCACAGTTTCTGGGCTCAAGCTCTATCCTTTGCCTCCATAATTGCGCAATCATTTCTCTAAGTTTGGCTCTAACTACGCATTGTGTAGTCACAAGCCACAAGCTCATTCAAAAATGTTATGAACTATGTAGTTGTGCAATAACCCAACCTCCCTTGTCTCTCAGAACTGTGCAATGTGTTCACTCGGTTTCCATCCCCTCATCCTACCTCAATCACTCCCAAAACTACATAGTAGTCTCAAGGCTCAAGTCTCAACCCTGAGCTCTTGAACTGCACAATTACACAGTCACCTGGGCTCATTTGTCTTCCAGAACTGTGCAATAGATTGATCTAGTTCCTGTCCCCTCAACCTGTCATCATGAGCTCCAAGACTGTGTAGTTTTCTTCCTCGACCCAGCTTGAACTAAGCATTGTACAGTCTTAGGGCTCAAGCCTCACCCCTGGCTTCTTGAACTACGCAACTGCACATTCACTGAGCCCTGTATCCCAGCCTGTCACTTGGTTCTGGCTCAATCAATAGATCAGAATGCACAATCTTAAACTAGGGGGTTTTCAGACTAATGTTGTCTTGCCATGAGTGAATTGCAGATACATGTACCTTACTATGCTATGGTGAGATGATGAACAAAGAGATGAAGGAGGGAAACATGCTGAAAGACACTCTTGTTGTTGAACATGCAAGTTGATCAATCACAAGAAATAAAAGGGACATCATTTTGCAATTGCAACTCAAGACTTAAGATCATTGAAGAGTCCTTTTCACCAATTCACTATGGTGAAAAGAAGAGCATTCTCAAGCAAACACTTAGGACACAGTAATAGAAGTGGCTTGACACTACCACATTATCAAGAAGTCCATGTCAACGGTGTCATGTCATGAGTTTTTAGATGCCACATCATCATTTTAGATCATGCAAATGGTATTCAAAATGTATTGTAAAGTGGAAGTCCAAAGGACACACATTGAATATAAAGAGCCATGTAAGCTGAAAATTCATAGGAAGTCAAACAATCATGAGGGTAGTCAAAGAGTCACAAGGAAGGGGAAGCACCACCCCTTAGTTATATATACTCCCTCATTGTATGAGCAAAGTAATTTTCACCTTGGCTCCCCTTGCAAGGCATTAGAGAGACAAATCAATTCTTTTGAGGAGTAAGGAGTGGCTCCAACACTCCACTATTGGAGCTAGTGATGATCATTGTATACATGTGTCTTGGAACTTTTACTTAATAACAAAATCCTTCAAGGCTAGCACGTTCTTCATGCATGGATTATGGATATTTGTAAGACTATTCTTTGAATGTTTGTAATTCATGTTTTCTTTCATTTGTGCTAAGTAGTTAAACTATTTCAATTATTTTGGTACTTATCATATTGAGAATGTGTTGTAATTTCTATTATCGTTTTTGCATCCTCGTGGACTATTCCACTGGATATTAGACGAATCTTCCTCATTATACTGGTTTCAATGATCATCGCATTTCTTTGTACTATTCCGCTTGATTTTACACAGACCCGTATTGTTCATGTGTGTCTCTACTAGGGTGGTACTACTGCCTCTCTCTTAGAGTATCACTTCTTCTCTCCTCTACAGTGAAATATCTTTGACACACTTATGATCAAACACTCACTAGGCACAACCCCTTTATTTTTAAAGGTGCATGTGCACTCCTCTCTCTTGTTGATAGTTAGAGCCAAGGCATATCTCTAAGATATCTGGAAACCAAGCCGATAATTTGCATGGGACTCCTACTCCAAATATTTTGAGGGATAATTGGGACTTCACATCAGGGAGACCCCTTGGTTGATGGATTTCCAACACTGTCAATAGTGGCACTAGTAGGAGGGCCAGATGACAAGCTGGGCCCGTTGAATCTAGTTTTAATCTCTTATCTAAAATGGCTCCTACACAAATATTACTCCCGAGGTGATTCTCTAATTTTTCCCTTTATCAATTTTCAATCCCTGATGAACCTCTCTATCACTTGTCCTAGTTAATGTTTGATGGTGAGGATGGAAAATCCATAACCGATCACATTTCTAATTTTCTTAAATTTTGTGAATCTTATGAAATCAATGATGAAGATTTTTCTTGTGTGCTTTTATTCCTCACCCTTGAAGGTCATCTTAATCGATGGTGCCATATTGTTCCACCTGCTTCCATCCATTCCCTTCATGATTTCCTCTAGGATCTTCATCAATCCTTTGATAGGTATAATTACTGAGATGTTTGTAAAATAATCAATCTCTTAAGAATGAAGCCTAATGAATCAGTTGAGGATTTTTTTGATTGATTCCTTCACCTTTATTGTGAATTTCTGAAGAAGACATGAATCAAGATTTCTTGAAACAAGAGTTTGAGCGCTTGGTTCTTATCTCTTTACACGCTGAACGTGAGCCCCCTGATTTTCTTACTTCCCCAACTCTTGGGAATCATGAGACACCTTTAATTTCAGAGGAGGAATTTACTACTCCTTTTGTTCTTTGTCCTCCTCCTTTTCCAGTTCGTATGAAGATGCCTCTATACGATGGTAATAAAGTTGAAAAATCTGCAAATCAAATTCCTAATCCATCTTCTTATTCTTCTTTTGTTTCTCATGACTTTGGTTCAATGGAGGAAATCCTAGAATGGCTCATGAAGACCATGGGGTAGACTAACTTCCCCATTCTGCAACATGATGTTATCATTCATAAATCTTGCCTCCAATCTAATCTAGATTTTTTTGATCCTCTATCATCTACATGCCATGACTCTTTGTACTTTGATTCACTCGATCAATCTGCTCCATCAGCTAGTCTTTCACACTCTCTTGATATTTGTGTTGTTGGTTCAAATTGTGATAAGGTACAAGGCAGTCACTTTACACAGGTAGAGGAGCAAGAAGGTGAAGATTATTTCAATATTTCTTCTATTTTCAAAAACCCTCCATGTGAAGATGATGCGATTCCATTCTTAGATTATTTTTAATCTGCTAATCTCAGTAGTGAATCAAATGTAATTAATTCTTTAAATAAATCCATAGCCTTTGGAAACAATCATTATAATGATGATGACTTTGTTGATGTATGTGATCACGATTTCCCAGGTGCATCATCTGATCTTTTGGTTTCTCATGAAGATTTTACTTTAGATCCAGAATCTTATTTGGTCAAAGAATATGTGCTTACGGAAACTTCCTCTTCATCTCACTATTCCTTTTGCTCTACCATATACGATGCATCTACTTGTGACATAGATAATCCATGCTATTTAAGTTCATCATCCAATGGTTTGTCTTCTCAATTGAAACAAGACACTAATATTATCCATGAAGTAAATATTAATAGTCAACTCTCAATGTTTCTTGTGAAATTTATATTGCAAATATTCCCCTTTCTCGCACCTAAAATCCTCTTGAGTAGTATTGAATGCACGAGTTATCACATGAATCAAGTTCTTATCCATTCACCATGTCCTGATTTGTGTCATGTATTTGTTGTGATGGAATCCCTTTTAAATTATTTTCATGATTACCATGCTTGCACAAATTTTCACCAGTTACAAGAAACGCCTTGTCACATATGGCTTGTGTGGAACCTTGTTCGATTATTTAGAGCATTTGTAGAACTGTTCAAATTGATTTATCTTCATTTATTACAAACTAGGAATTTGATGCTTTAATTAGCTCATCTAATCATTATTCTGTCTTTGATGATTGTCATTCATGTTATCATTTTCCCACCAGTATATCTAATGGCAATTGTTTTACATCCTTTGATCTTCATCATTCAACATCTCATTATTCAGATTTTTGTCGAGCGGTTGAGGCACGACAATCCCGACTAATGGTTATGCTAGGTCCTCACTGTCTTGACATAACTGTTGAATATGATCAGATCTATTTTCCCTCACAATATTCTCATTATAATCCCATGCCTCTAATTGAAAATCCATCTTTTCAAAGATTTCGGGGTTTTCAAAAGGATCATCATGAATTTTATGACCCAATAGTTGAATGGTTGGAGAAATATTACTTGGAAATAAATAGGTTTCAACCTTTTCTCATGCTTGCTAAGAAATATGACATAGAAGAAGGTACACTTGCAAGAATTCTTTGAGATTTTTCTAATTATGCTTTCCGCTAGAGAGGTAAGAATGTGAATTGGATGAAAGTAGTGGTTGTGACACATCTTTCTACCCATAGGCAAGACCTTCAATTTTTGGTGCAATTTATTCAAGCTCTCATATTTTCTCTTGCACATTTCTTTATATTTGTTTTAATCAATAGTATCTTTGTGATTGTAGATTGGGAATTCTTACGATGGTTACATTGGAAATTCCATTATATGTGACCCCGGCCTTGTATTTTTTAGGTTAGGAGTAGGATTAGTTGCATCTTAGTTTTCCTTCCCTTGCACCCATCTCGTGTTGATCTCTTTAGTCTCTCTTGTCTTTTCTTACTTTATGCTTTTTTTTTAGCTTCTTTTTCTTGTCTTCTAGTTTTGTTTCTTTATTGTGTGTTTTCCTTCCTTTTGTCTTGCTTCTTTTGTTTTATTTCTTGTTTTTTGTCTCCTTTTGTTTTCGTGGGAATAAGTGTTGTGCCTAGACTTGTTTTTCCTTCTTAGTATGTGTGTGGCTAAAGTCTAAAGAGTCATGTGACACTTCAACATTTGGCTAACCTCTAGCCTATCTTCCTTGTGTCAATTATATATTTTGGTCGATGAAGTTCCGACAGAAAATAGGATTCGTCTGTAAGGTGAGTTTTGGTCCAATCATGAACCTATGTCTATTCAAGAAACCTTATGCCTATAATCCATTTTTTGTTTCAATGTTTTCATGTTTATCCAATCAATAGAAGAGGAGAAGGGGAAAAAATCTAAACGATCAAACCTAAATCAAAGATCTCTATATGCTTCTCTGAAGGAACAACCTCTTATGCTCTCAATAAGTCAAGGTCCCTCTTCCATCCAAAAATAAATAAGTGTCGATGCATAGTCCTCTTTAAAATGAATAAATAAAGGCAAAAGAATATAAAGGCTTCATGCGCAGAGGGGTGAAGCAAGAAACTCCGTCGGGGTACTATGGAGGCTCGTTGGCAACAAAGCAATGTTTATGTTCCTATGTGACTTTGTTGGGGTATATTCCAAGCCTGCTAGTAGTGGAGAAGCACCAGAGATGAAAAATTATACTCTAAAAAATGTTAATCTCACGATCTACACTACCCTTCCCAACTCGAAACATTGTGATATCACTAAACCTTATGTTATGTTCAACTGAGCAGGAATAAAGGGGATTGTATCTATTCATGGGGTAAGTAGGGAGGCCAAATCCATCTGCATGATGAATCAATACTCCTTGAGGAACTAAGGCCCTACACAGAAGAAGTTAACCGAGGTGAAGAAGTTGGAATTATACCAGTGTGTCGTCGAGTATTGTAGCTACTACAACACCCTCCAAAATTTTGGCTTACACTCAATTTGGATCCTTCCATGGTCTTGCACATCATGTCGCAAACACAAAAACTCATTTAATGTACTTTCTTGAATTATTTTTCTCTCCTTTGTAAGTCCAGTAAATTATCGTATTTTCACATGATTAGTTGTTGCACAATGTGTGGAAGCATGTTCTGATGGTTTCAAGGGTCTATCTTTGTGTATATGAGTTTTCTAACTATGTAAACATATGTCGCACTCATTAGCGAAGTTTTAAGCATTGTCACACAAGTGTCGTCACAGTCATCCCAAAGTGTATCTTGAGTGTTGCACTTGTCGTAATTGGTCATAAAGTTGTCGCACAGAGGGAAATGAATTGTTCATGTGTCTTGGTTCATCTATGTTGTTGTGTCGTCAAGTATTCTAAGTCTTATCAATGTTCACATCAATTTAATTGGTCTTACACTTAGCCATTTTTGAGAAGTCTTCCTGACCAAGCAACTTGGCTTCACCCAGCCTCCCTGAATTGTGCATTGCATGGTTTCAATCCTCTAGTCATGACCTTTCCCCTTGGCACTGTGCAATGTGCAATGCCTGCCTCCTAGGACAACTACGCTACATAGTTTTTGTGCTCATGCTCTGGCCTTGGCCTCCAGAATTGCACAATCCTTTCTCTCATCCTAGCCCTAACTGTGCACTACACAATCACAATCCACAAGATATTTCCCCAAGCTTTTCAACTACACATTTTTACAATAACCTAGCCTCCTTTGTCTCTCATAACTGTGCATTGTGTTCACTCAATGTCCATCCCCTCAACCTACCTCACTTGCACCTAGAACTGTAAAATTTTCTCCCTCAATCCAGCCTGAAATGTGCATTGTGTAGTCTCAAGGCTCAAGTTTCAACCTTGAGCTATTAAACTATGTAATTGCTTAGTCACCTGGGCTCATATGTCCTCAAGAACTATGCAATAGTCTAATCCAGTGCCTTTCCCCTTAGCCTCTCATCCTGAGCTCCCATATTGCGCATTTTTCTTCCTCAACCTAGCTTAAACTACACATTGTGCAGTCTCAAGGCTCAAGCCTCACCCTTGCCTTCTTGAAGCGTGCAACTGTGCAGTCACTTATCCCTCTATCCCGACCTATCACCTCATTTTGGCTCATTCAATGGATCAGAATACACTATAGTAGACTAGGGGGCTTTTGGACTGATTTCATCTCATCATGAATGAATTGTAGATAAAGGTACCTTACCATGCTATGGCGAGATGTTGAAGAAAGAGATGAAGGAGGGAAACATGTTGAAATATACTCTTTAGCTGAACATGCAAGTTGATCAATCACAAGAAATCAAAGGGACATCATTTTGTGATCGCAACTCAAGACATAAGATCATTGAATATTCCTTATCGCCAAGTCATATGAAAGTGAAAAGAAGAACATTCTCAAGCAAACACTCAGCACACAGCAGCAGCAGTGGCTTGACACTACCACATTATCAAGAAATCCATGTCAGCAGTATCATGTCATGTCATGTCATGTCATCTCATGTCATGAGTTGTCATATGCCACATCTTCATTTTTTATCATGTAATGTTATTCAAAATGTATTATAAAGTAGAATTCCAAAGGACACACATGGAATATAAAAAGTCATGTAAGTTGAAAAGTCATAGGAAGTCAAACAGTCACGAGGGTAGTCAAAGATTCATAAGGAAGGGGAAGCATCACCCATTGGTTATATATACTCCCTCATTGTATGAGCAAAGAAATTTTCACCTTGGCTCCTCCCACAAGGCATTACAGAGACAGATCAATTCTTTCGAGGAGCAAGGAGTGGCTCCAAAGCTCCACTATGGGAGTTAGATATGTTCATTGTATACATGTGTCTTGGAAATTTTATTTAATAACATAAGTATTCAAGGCCAACATGTTCTTCATGCATGGATTATGGATATTTGTAAGACTAATATGTGAATGTTTGTAATTCATGTTTGCTTTCATCTGTGCTAAAGTAGTTAACCTATTTTGGTTATTTTCGGAATTATCATATTGAGAATGTGTTGTAATTTTTATTATCATTGTCGCATCCTCATGGACTATTCTGCTAGATATTAGATAGATCTTCCTCATTATATTGGTTTCAATGACTATCGCATCTCTGTGGACTATTCTGCTTGATGTTGCATGGACCATCTTGTTCATGTGTGTCTCCATTAGGGTTGTACAACTACACTCACTTCCCCTCCCCTCGGCAGTGAAAGATATTTGACACACTTATGATCGAACACTCACCAAGCATAGCCCCCTTGCTTTTCAAAGGTGCACATGCACTCCTCTCTCATGCTGACAGTTAGAGTCTAGGCATATCTCTAAGAGAACTGGTAATCAACCAGATATTCGGACGGGGCTCCTACTCCAAATAGTGTGAGGGATAATTATGACTTCACATTGGGGAGACCCCTTGGTTGGCGGATTTCCAGCACCATCAACACATAACATTTTCATTTTTTATTTCAAAGCCATGTGTATGCTTGTTTCTCAGATATATAGTAGATAATATAGAGAAAAATAATATTCGCATTTAAAGGTGGTTTGGTTACCATTAACCCTTTCCATTACAAACAAAGGGATTGTTTTTAATAGGCATCCATTACATTCTATGCACTAGGATAATCCATTAAAAAGGCTAAACTTGGTTCCTCTACAATCCCTCCAAAAATTTACATCTCTTCATACCTCTTGGGCACACAATGCACTCTTAATTCATTGATGACGGCTAGCCTTGGAACCCTTATTAGTAACTTATTATATGTAAGGCTATAGAAGTATTATATAAAGTGAAGATTGGTACATTGATTAGGTTAGCATATATCATATTATATTAAGTGATCATATGTCTTCATACATTTCCAACTCATGTTCCTAACAAGTTGGTAATAAGAGAGAATGCATATCAAATTGCTCTGCATTGTTTAAACACATACCTTTCGAAGTATCAAACGAAGCTTTGTACACCTTATCCTCCTCTCATTTATTTGTGTGGGATAATTCTACATGGGTGAGAATGGAAGGTGAGAAAATTGAAATATACCACTTCCCCATTTATCCACTAAAAATTTATGGAAAAGCACAAGGTTTAAGTGAAACTTTCTTTCACATAAATTCACAAAAAACATGAATTAAAGGAACCAAAAAGGCATGCTTTAATGTATGATAAGGTTGCAACTAAGTTGTAGTCATTAGAAAAAGAAAAACAAAGGAATAATATGGAAGAATCACATATGGTTGTTGCAAAAATCTAGGCACTACAAGAGAAGAGAAAAGAACAATAAAACAATAGAGTCAAAAAAGTTGAGACAAACACTAAAACGAGATTAATACAAAGGCTACAACATATGCACGAACAAAGTAAATGTAGAAAAAAAGGCTAGGACAAATGAAAAATCTCAAAAATTAAAAAAGAAAAAAAAAAGAGGAAACTAATAAAAATGTTGAAGTTGATGTCAAGGAAAAGACGAAAAGAAAATAAGAAGGAGAACTGAGGAAGAAAGTTGAATAAGAAACATAGGATGGAAAGAAAAATAAAGGGGAAGAAGAGAAAAAAAACAAGGAGAAAGGAATGAAGGGAATTCACAAACAAAAAAGGAGAATCAACAGAAGAGATATATACCCCTCAAAGTTTTGCTAGCAGGTCCAATCTAGGAGTAGTTACTATAAGGGATGCGCCATTTCCAACACCTACTAAAAAATGAGCTAATTTGAAAATGTTATATAGATATGAAGAAAACAAATTTTCATGAAAACTCATAAGAGGAGAAAATCCATTATTCATTTACTAAATTTGTTTAATCATAGGCGAAGAGATAATGTTATACTCTCATAAGACTTGTATTTGCTCTAGCTACTGTGAATCAAGCAATAGACATAGTTAAACATATGAAAGGCTATGAAACTAAAATAGCATTGTTGGAAAATCAATAATATTATTATAAATAAAATCACTGTGATGTTACAAAATTTATGGACTATGGGTTGAATGTTCTAGATGAATTAAATGCTACACAAAGCGAACTATACAAGAGAGCTCAACATATTCAATGGAAAAGTTAAGATGTATCAAATATCCGTGATCAAATACAAGTTTGGAAAATATCATAGGAACAAGCACAACTTCAATTTGATTATGTTCAAAGTGATAAGTTTATCTTATTGATATTCCCCACAAAATCTATATTTGAGTGAGAAGAAGATGCTCAAAATTCGGTTTGGCCTTAACTATTGGAAAGACTCTTCTCAAAGGGAATGGACAGGTATTCAAGAATAATTATCATATTGTACCACAATGTGTAAAGTGACAAGAAGATTAGCAGAGAAATGTAATATTCCCTCTTTTGGACTAAAAGATAACTTTCATCCCCACTATGGGGTTACAAAAGCTCTTGAAAATGGGATCAACAAACAAGACAAGTTAATTTTTCCTTCCTAAGTATTAGAAAATCATACATAAAAATCTACATTGAAGATCCAACCAGAGAAGTCGCCCTAATTAATAATTTATTATTTAAGTTAGAAAATAATGGAAAGAAAGCATAGCAAATTATTGTTTCATCTAAAGATCCTTTTAAACAACATCATTTTCCATATGCCAATTTTATTGAGAAAAAAATTGAAGAATGGGAAAATTACATTGAGAATATTGAGTGGAGAATATTGAATAGTCAGGGAGATGAAAAGTTTCAACCCCCTTACCTTATTTTTGTATAAATAGGATGAGTGCAAAATATAATGGATGTTTTTACTTTGTATTGTAAAATATTTTCGAGTTAATTGAGAAGCTAATTAGCCAACTTTTTGGAAGACTTGCTTTGGGATTTGTTATTGTGTGGGAATAATTTCTATTTACTCACTTATGCTCAAATGACCCATAAGAATATTCATTTATGATATAGGATTTTCTTGTGCATTTGTGACTTATTCTTATTGTTGTCCTTAAATGGTTGCTAACTTGTGAATACAAAGCTATAATCAATAATTTAAATATAGACCACTTTGGTACCTTACTAATTATTAGGATAATTTAGTTATTATAAGTAGTAAACTTTTTTCTTGGTATTCTTAGCTATTTATTTCATATTTTCTCTTTGCTCTTGAAATCCTAACTAGCTGCTTATAATTTTAAGGTTGCATTTTGTGTTAGATTAGAATTGAATTTAGGATTTAGAATATTGTTATTTGAACACTAAACCAATGTTGGTATCCATGCCATAAACTAAAGGAATTTACTATTTCAAACAAATAAAAGGTTAATTGGGCATTATCTCTAGGTGAGCTCTCACAGGTGACAATGTAAAATTGTTCACATTAACACATAGTCTTGAAAACTTCACCATGTTGTAATAGATATGTGGGCATTGGGAACAAATTGAAAACAAAAAGAAACAAATGAAATTATAAGGTGTCAACAAGATTTACAAAACCATATATTCTAGTCATCAAAGCTCTACAAAAAGCTACACCTAGTCAAGTTCAACAAATATCCTAGAAATAGTTTTGAGGTTAATTAACATCTTTTATAGGGCAGAGTCAATTTTTAGAACATGATTTCAATAGGATAAAGGCTAGGATGGTAAATGCCCTGTAAAAAGTTTCCACTATGCTTGCAAAATGGGGCTTAACACGTTCATTGATGAAAATAGTATGATAAGTTAGAGGCTATAAAACTATTCAATTGAGTAGGAAATGAGGAAAATCAATCCTTGCAAATAAGGGTTCAAGAAATATCAATATCAGGAAAGGATGGGTTGATCAGTATATCCAAACTTGGCATGAAACACTGCCATTGACTTGGTAAGGCTATGAGAGATTATACCTAGTCTAATAGGACCTAGAAGTTTTGGAGGCATACCCCTCCAATTTGATAAAGGAAAATATGACACTATATGAACTCATAGTCTAGGTTTAAGATTATTAGACTAAGCTAGTGGAAGCTAAAACCAAGGAATTGTAATTAGAAAGGAAAAGGAACACAAAGATTCATCGATGATAGGTTATTTGATCAAGCGAGCAAATTTTAAGCCAAACAAACCAACATATTGAGAAGGCTACCAAGTGTTCCAATATCAAAGAAGTAGCATTTCTGAACACGCCTTGATATTTGTAGTTAAAATCCATAATGTATCAAGCCATATAGTGCAATGAGGTGGAGTAGGATCAAATTTGACTACAATAAACAAGTCAAGTAAAGGGGTGCTTGATGAAAGTTGATCTCATTAAGAAACCACTACATCTAAATAAGCATATCGAATGGTATATGTTAGTTATTTTTTATTATGATTTATGGTTGCCTACCTTGATAGATTGTGTTATTCTCGTTGCAGATTAAATTGATTCCTCCCAACCTTCAATTGTTTCCCTTTGTAAATATTGTTTCTCTATTGGAATTTGTGTTCATGGATTATGGCTTACTAGCATAAATGACATGTTAACTCTATTTTGTTGTCATCTCTATGAATGGTTGTTATTTCTCATTAAGTATTTTCAATTATTGTTTTGCCATGTATTTCAATATTGTTATGTTAATTACCCGGATGCGGGTGAATCAAATCAAAGTTAATGATATTATTAATTGAAGTCAGCGTATTGTCCTGTCAAATGCAGCTGAGCACTCATATCCATGTTGGCGTCAGGCTCAAGCTGGCTCACTCTACGCGAACTCAAGTCTGCTTGAAGGATGAAGTAATGGCTCACCTCGATAACTACAAGGATCATACGGTTTTAATCATGGAGTATTTGGCCTTTCTCCCCATAGTTCACTCTCCGGCATCCTGCTTTTACCCTTCCCTTTTGGAGTTTCTTAGCAGAATATTTACCTTATCTCTCAGAGTCAGGCTCCTTCTGGTTCTGGCGATTGATTTCCAGTGCTATTTCTCCCCTGGTTTGCCCTGTTCTAGGCTTATAGTTCGCTTTTTCCCCTGCCAGTTGTGTCTCCCCAAAGCTACCATCTGTTCAGCTAATCTCTTCTCTTGCAGTCTAGCTATGGTCCGGCATAGAATGCGGAGCCGTCATGGCGAGAGCCGTGGTAGTCGCAGGCGTTCTCAGCCCGCTCAAGCTGCTGATTAGTCAATTTCCCCCGCCTTTCAACCTTCCTTTCAAGCTATGACGCCTCCATCTAGCCCCTCCCACAGACCCTTACCGTATCATGCTTTTCAAAATTTTCATTTTAAGTACCAAAGCAGCTTAATCAGGCCTATCATCTCTGCAAATATTTCCATTATTTTCTCGGAGGAGGAGTCTTAGCCTCTAGCTTTAGTGTGCACTGTGGCGGAATCATCTCAGGGAGGCTTCAGAATCATGGGCAACCATGGTATCGAGCAGCAGCAGGAAGATGATGGTCAGGGCAACAGGCAGAGTGAATTGTAGGCAGCATACAAGGCTACGGGTGTCGCTTTGCCACCAGGTGGCAGCCCCCATGGGGCTTCGACATCAATGACTGTTGAAGGAAATTCAGGCAGCACTCTTTCGGCTTCGATTCCTCCCGGTGGTAGCAGGTATGGTGATGCAGCGCAGGGCGATGACTTCTGGTATGGCAATGCGTGTTCGGTGGTGGAGGAGCCACTGGACCAGGACATGGTCATGTGACAACACCTGGCTCCCATGGACGCCTTCACTGATTTCTTTTTGGCTCACTTTTTTTAGTTCCTTGATTCTCTGGTTTTGTCTAGGCGAACAGGTGGTTTGTTTCTCTGGTTTTGTCCATGCTCTTGTGGTTTGGCAGTTTGAGGATCTTATGTTGATTTGGATAGATTCCCCGACCTTCATTGTTGGTTATAAAAGTTTCACTGGGGTTGATTCTCTTTTTGGGTTTATCCTAGTCTTCAAGTTCCTATGTCTAGTTTTTATGTACACTGTAACTGATCTTCCCAATCTTGGGACAGTTCTGTAAGGCTGAAAGCATGTAGCTTTTCTCTTTCGAGGCTTCATCCTCCTTGTAAGTTTATTGTTACTCTCCTTTAATAGATTTAGTCTTTACTGAGAACAAAAAAAAAAAAAAAATATTGCTATGTTAATTAAACTGCTTAAAGAATATGGCTTGCTTAGCCAAGAAGGTGTCATGTTATAGAGTTTGTAGGTTGGGTCTACGTAGGACCCAACACCTCCCTTCCAATATGTCATCGATGTTACAAGTTGGCATTTAAGAATTAATGTCCTTTTTCTAATAAAAAGCCACAAACTCTTGAAGTTGATACTCCTACTTAGTCTATCGTCATGATTTTCGTCTCACAAAATTTTAATCCAGGAGGGTGCTCTTAATCCTTTATCTAGATCCAAAACCTCCACTCAAACTTGCCAAATAAAGGTGTAGTTTCAAACTTACCAAATAAATGTCTAGTTTCAATCTGATGATAAAATCTAGAATGTTGTTCTTAATCAAGTATATAAACTAGAAGCCAATTATGTGTACTTACTTCTTATGTAAATTGTACCATATCTTAAAATCACTCCATATTAGAAGTTTTAGTGAATATCAAATCTTTTGGTTAATTGATTATAGATGGCAAATGTGTGTAGGTGAATAATAACAACAAAATACACCTATTTTATAATGCCTTACAATTATTTTATAACTATAAAATCATCTTCCTCTCTTTACAATACAATTCAATTCACTAACATAATCTATATAACAAAGAATTCATAATAAAATAAAATCATTGATTAGGGCTTGCTGATTTCTCTGGGGTTGATCTTGAATCTGAGATGTAGGAAATTCCACAATAGTCATTTTTGAATGTCAACTTTTGGAGTCTATATCAAGACCCATAGTCGGGGCAAAGGTTGAGGAAAAACAGAAGAGAAATAGTGTAATAAATAGAGATTGATAAAAAATAAATAAATAAAGAGTAAAAAATTGAAATATTAATGAAGTTATACTTAATAATATGTTCCTTAATTAGATTTTTTAATTTTTTATGATATAATATTATATTATTATTTTAATTTAATTTAATTTTAAAATAGATTAATAAAAAAATAGATTACAATGATTTTATAAATATTTAACTCAAATATTTTAATAATTAAATATATTAATATCTCTAATAATGTGTTATTATATTTAAATTAATCGATTAAGTGTATTTAAAATTAATATGTTTTTTATTTATTATAAATTGAAAGTTAAATTAATATGCTTTTTATTTACTATAAATGGAAAGTTATTTTGTTTTAGTTTAATAAATTAATGAAAATGTTGATTAATATGCTTTTATATATCTTTTAAATATATTCAAATAATTTTATATTTTAAAATATATTAATATAATTATATATAAATTTTTTATATTTTATATATAAATTTTAATATATTTATATATTAATTAAATATATTTATAATTAGTATCTTTTAATTATTTTTTATTATTATTTTTATGTTATGAAATTTTTAAAATTAAAATTATTAAGAGGTGTAGATGTTAATTAAAGAATAGAGGTGGATGAAATGTTTAAAACATCTGAGATCAATATCATCACTTTATTAAATTAAATCTAAACAAATAATATTTGTGAGTTAAAATAATTATGTCTCACTAAATCAATAACTAAATATATATAATTAAATAGTTCCACTAAAATAAACAAAAATAAATAAAAAAACTTACACTTCTCCCACCACCATAAAATAGTCCCTCCATTATTGATTCTCCTACCACCATAGAATAGTTCCACTAAATAAGCAAAAGTAAATAAAAAGACTTGCACTCCATTATTGATTCTCCCACCACCATAGAATTAGAATGAGGTTTGACATCATTTATAACCACTGGAACTTTAAAACACAAGAGTTGAGTGGGCTTATCATTCCCATTATTAAAGATGAAAGCAATATTCTTTAGAACTAGGTCTTACATCATTTATAACTACTAGAAATTTAAAACACAAGAGTTGAGGTGGCTAGCATTCCCATAATTAAGATGAAAGCAATATTCTTTAACTAGATTGCAAGACTTTGCACTCCATTAATGATTCTCCCATCACCATAGAATTAGAATTAGGTCAAACATCGTTTATAACTACTGAAACTTTAAAACACAAGAGTTGAGTAGCTTATCATTCCCATAATTAAGATGAAAGCAATATTCTTTTAACTAGATTGCAAGACTTGCACTCCATTATTGATTCTCCCACCACCATAGAATTAGAATTAGAACTAACATTATTTATAACTAATGTAACTTTAAAACACGAGAGTTAAATGGACTTATCATTCCATAATTAACATGAAAACAACATTCTTTAACTAGTTTGCATATTAACTATACATAATAAACTTACCACAGGGTTAATATATAAATTTTAAAACAACTTAATAATTAAATAATTCTCTAAATCAAACAACATCATAGTAATAAATAAAAAATTATAATAATAAAAATTAAATATATTTTTTAAAAATATTAATTTTTTTTTTGGTTTATTTTCATTATATAGACACTGACCATATATATTTTATTTTTAAACATATCAATTCATTAGTTTATAAACTTAACCAACCAGAGATTAAGTACAATGATTTTATAAAAATTTATTAAAAATTATAGATAAATAATAAAAAATAAATTTAAATTTTTATTTTATATTTTTATTATAATTTATAAAAGTAAAAATATATTTTATTTTTTTTTCCATTTAAAGCAACACCATTCATATTAGCTCTGGAGTGCCCAGCTATCTAGCCTCTAACCCACTGGTACATATGATTTACCATTCAACTGAGTAGATATCTCAAATCAAAATATATTTTTTAATTTTAATAATAATTTAAATTAGATCTTACATTATCTGATGTACGAAAATTTTGAAACTCCATTTTTCTTTCTATTTTTTTCTGAATGATTCTTATAAAAATTAAGATAAACATATAACAGCCTTTGTTCCAAATATACAGAATTGATTGAAAAACGGCTTCTTTCCAATATTTCAGGATGCTTCATGAATACATTAAGATGAAGATCTGACAGTCTTTCATCAAATGTGTAGAATCCCAAATGCGAAGCATTAAAAGAGCAAGTCCCCACAGTGAAGTCTAATTCATAACATAAAATCAAACCCAAATTCCCAGAGGACAACGGTATATGCCAGTAGATGAGACTTGCCAAAATGACAATGTAAGCTGTGGCTGCTGCAACCTGTAAGCTGTAATGTCTATTGTAAATAATTTTGACTTACTAAATTTTTTTTTTAAACAAGCTTTATAATAAAGATAAAATTATTTGTCAATCAATTTTAAATACCAAAATTTCAAAAACCAAAATTAATAATAAAACTTACTTTCTTATTACTTATATCCTCGTACAACTTAATATTACTGCAACTTAATATTACTCTGTACATACAAAAGATCCTACTTTCTTATTACTTATATCCTCGTACAACTTAATATTACTGCAACTTAATATTACTCTGTACATACAAAAGATCCTAAACAAATTAGGATATAATACTACCATGTATACATATGTTTCCAAAATTGTATGATCTCTCTCAGATCACAGGAAGATTTCTAAGGAACGGGATAAGATTTGCCTTTGCACATACATCGATAAGATACTGGACAGGATTCTGCTCTCTTTGTCTGAATGGGACATTTGGGAGATCCCACTATCACTCTTGTGCAGGGAGTGCAAGATCCACAGGCATGAGAACAGTCAGGCAGATTCGATCCCGCAACCTGAAGCACCCTCTTTACTTCAGTGTAACTGCGTCCTGATACACAAAAAAAAGTAAATATAGAAAAGACACAGATTTGATTAGCCTGGATACACAATGAGAAACAAAATTGAAAACACTGAGACATGCAATTCAGAGTATTAGCTGCAGTTTAGCTGATGAATTACATTGCTAAAATAATTTTAGCTTGATTAAATGTAATTAAGATATTATATTTTATTTTAATTGTAAATTTTGAGAATATTCTGGAATCTAACTAACTAGATGAATCAATCAATTTTACTGAACTTCCAACATATTTTTAAAACTTATAGGGAGCTTATAGGGAGCTTGGTGGGCTTAAAGGCAATGTAACCCTCCCACACAGTGCGACTGTGCTGACTGGTGTATGTTGTGGGAGGGCAATTCTCAACATCGCCCCTCAACCCATGGCCAGCCAAACACCTAAAGTGCTAGTACCACCACTCTAGCCACAAGGCAGGCCAGGCAGCTGGCCGCCTGGCCTACAGGCAGGCAGAGAGGCAAATTTGCAATCCAGATAAGTTCAACAATCAACGTGCAGAAAAACAACTAGACAATGTGAAACCATGAATCTATTCCTATAATGAAAACAATAATTCCAACCAGAACAATGAAAACAACCCAAAGAAATTATAAATATTCAAACGCTCAACCTTCTTCACAGGCCCCTGTACTTGAATCTATATTTGTACCCTTTATACTGGGCTTCCCAACAGTGACAGTAAGTTGCTGAAAAGCAAGCGAACACAAAACAAGCAGAAGTATAACGACGACCTTCATAGCTTCGTCTCTTCTATTCCTCTGAAACTATTCAGAGTTTATGGATGGAAGGAATTGGGAGACGGTGGTGATTTTTTAATCTAACAGAGGAACACAGGGTGTTCACATGCCTGTCCATGGAGATTATTAATATAACAAAGATTTGCAGCCATCACATGTTTTGCAAAGTCTCTTAGGATTCCGATGACGAAACTTATTATCGATATATTAATTCTTCACAAGCGGTCTCCATTGTTGATTTAGTGCACAAATCTTTCTTTCAAGAAACCCGCGGCCTCTCTGGGAAAGCAATAGGTCGTTGGATTTCACGTGGGTAGAGGTTAAAAATTTTGTATGTTACCTCCTTCCTCTGGATCTGTACTGTTAAGGGTTGAGACAGAATCACGAGAGTATTTATATAACATGAGGGAAGTTCGCTGTATAGAATTCAATACGGAAACAGAGTATGTATAGATACCAATAACAGTGTGAGCGAAGTACGCATCATCCAAATGCATTAAATGAACCTTGTGGCTTGTTGAGAGTACAATCATGGCGTTGTGTAATTATTGTAAGTTTTGGTTCTTTGAGTTGGAATTTGGTGATTTAACTCTTTCTCGGATTGAAAATTTTCTTTTCCAATATAATAAATTTTGAAGTCTTAAAAAATTCTGAAGGTATTGATGGTGAAATTCACACCCTTCAAACATATAAATCTCACAAATTCTAATTATTCTAGAAAGAGGCTAACCTTTAAAATAGTTAAACTACCCAAAAATGTTCAGATGGTTCTGGAGAGATGGTTCTCTCTGTACATATATTCTGGTACAGATGAGGTTATAATGTAGAGCTTGACTTTGAGATCATGATGCTAATTAAGGTAGGAATTTTAAATTTGAAGTTTGATTTTGAGATCTTGATCTCAATTAAGATAAAAAAAAAAATTTCAAAATTTGAAATGTATATAATTAAATTTCTGCAACTTTGTTACTGATCTTAATTATTTTAACAAAAAAATATCAGTGTAATAGATTGACTTTAAGATTATGATGCCAATTAGGGTAGTAAATTCAATCTGAAATACCTATTAAATTTGACAGTTTCTGACATTAAGATTATGGGTAAGAATTTCAAATCTGAAATACCTATTAAATTGAACAGTTTTTGCAACTCTAGTACTAATTTTAATCATTTTAATAAAAAATATCAAGAAAAATAAAATAAATTTAATTGTATTTATATTTAATGGAGTAATGGCCAGTGACAATATGTCCATCAAATTCCATCTCAATCCCAACTGTTATGAAAAATTACTACAACTACAGCCTATCAATGCCCATTAAATGAGCTGGCCCTGTAAATGCCCGCCCTTTGAATAACCGTCCTGCCAAAATCCAAAAATAAACAGATACCACCCTTAATAATGAACAATTTGGCCATCAAATTTTATCTTGATTCCAACGGTTATGAAACAATTTATTACTGATATGTTGGCAATTCCACTGCTGCCATACCGAAGTTAGAATGTCAGAGTCGGTGTACAGCCTTGTTACGGAGGGATGTCGTGGCCTGCTATGTCAGGAAGAGCTAATAGTGTTTACTGTTACGTCGGTGGTTATTTTTATGTTATTTGCGAAGAAATATATATATATATAATACCGGCTAATGGAACAAAGATTTATTTATTAGTGAGATGCAGTGAGTTTAAGTAGAGATTAATTTTAATGGTGAATGAGAGCGATTTATTCATTAGTGGGATGTTCCCAGTTGTAAAACTTGAAGTCTCACCATAATTTATTTCATTATTTCGCAAAGAGATACTCAACTCGTAATAAAATTGGATTGTAATAAAAATTAACTCTGATAATATATATTATATTATAAATAATAATATAATATATATTATATAATATATTTTAGAGTACTCTCAACTCCATTTATAAAATTTGTATAAGTATTATAAATTTATAAAATAAATATATAAACATCAAGAATGCAGATTATAAGAATATAATCTATATAAATATGATTATAATCTATAACTATGATTAAACTTAGGGTATGGTTTAGAATGTAGATTAATGAATGATAAATTATAATTTGATTATAGTTTACATTATTATAAATTGAGTTGTTTTAGTGTATTGAAACAACATTTGTTAAAAAGAGTTTTTTTTGTAAGTTGTTAGATGTATTAAAACACATATTGTTAAAAGAGTCCTTTATGTAATTAATAAAGAATAAGTATAAGAATTTAGTTACTATTCGTGTATAAATACAAATAGATAATGTAAATTGGGTCATTTTATGTATTAGAATGGGTTTTGTCCAAATATATTATTTTAATTATAATTATTTTATTAACTTTAATTTAATTATTGAAAAATAAATAATGTAAGATAAAAATATTGAAATAAAATTTAATATTATAATAATTAAATACACTCAATAGAATAATAAAGAGTTGGGGAAAAATAAAAAGTTAGAAAGTAGAGAATAAATTATAGGATAGAAAGAGTGTTTCAAAAGAGAAAGGAAGATCATTAGAAGATGGAGATGATGTTCACTAACTTATGATATCACATGAAGTTATTGGAAAACCAAAGGATAGTAAAGATGAAATATTTTATGGTGTTGTCTACCAAGGTTGCAAATTCATTTAAAAAGTTATTTTCATTGGAATTTGAGATTTTTTTTTCAAAAAAACTGATTATAAGAGTGCGTGAATCATTTTTTTTAATGGTGAAAATAGATTCAGCACCATTAAAAACCTCTCAACACCCAAAATCCTAAAGTTTAATAGGGGAAATCTAGATTTCTCAAAATTTCGACTAGATTTTAGCAAAAATCATATCAGAATTTCCACTACTACTCTCTTTTATAATGGAATAATATAAAATAGTTACTGAAGAAAAAAAAATTATATATATATATATAATATAATATAAATTAAAATTTTTGAAAATATTTTTTAAAAATGAGATTTACCACCCATAAAAAGCTCAAGGGACTATTTGGTGAAAAAGTTTGTTTTTTTTAATGCCCTGAATTCATAAAACTAAAAGGAAGGGAAAAAAAATGTTTGGTGAAAAAGTTTTAATAAGTGATAGTGACTTCATAAAACTCGGAATGAAAAGATTTGTCTTTTAAATGAGATTGAAATTATAAAACAAAAAGAAATATAAATAATTATTTTTTATTCATTGTTAATTATAAATAAGTATGGTTGAGGATAGTAATTATTAATTATAAATAAGTATGGTTGACGATATTGAATTTGTTATTGAAGAAATAAGATTTATTTTTAAGAATATTTATTTAGTTGGACATGGGAGGATAAGGTCACTATAGGATATGGGAGGATTTTTTTCAAGAGTATTTTTTTGGGGGGACATGGGGGGACAAAATCACTAAGTTTTAGATTATGGAGAGGATGTGATTAGTGAGTTTTAGCATATGTAAATAGGTTGAAATGTGTTATTTAAGATTATATTAGTTTACATAAAATATATTTAGTAGATGGTGAATATTACATGGTGTTAAAGGTAGAGGAAAAGTTAATACACAACACAATTATGAGGAAGTAGTGTAAAGAAGTAAGGACAAAAAAATCACATTAAAGATGGAGGAAGAGACTTTGATAAGATAAACAAATTAGAATACCATAGTGCAATTGGTAGAGTTCATGGATATTTCAAAATACAAGGAAATGAAAATTGTGGCTATCATTGATAAATTTACTGTTATACATGTGGGGAAGGAAGATGCAAGTAATTTAAGTGTCCACGTTAATAGAAGTCACATGAAAATGAATAAAGCACCCAATAAATGGATAAGCATCAAAGGACAGAGTGATCAAAGTGATTGTTGCAAAAATAACATAATAATGAGGGAATTTTATCATGCATAAAGGGATGGTTGTGTTAACAAAGCAACAACTTCCAAAACAAGATCAATGGCCAGGAAGAACAACTTTAAGATTAACTGCAAAACTAGAAGTGGTGTCAAGTCATTATTGATAATGGTAAAAAAATGTGGGCATAGTGGAAAGGATGGAGAAATTTAATTTAACATGATAGAACCATCCACAACCATATAGGTTGTTTTGTTTATAGTGAAAACTAAATTCATCATGATATATTTGCACTATAGGATGGTGTTGGATATAGGAGTCCTAGGAGTGTATTAGGATGAAGTCCTATGTGATATTATACTCATTATACTCGTGGTCACTTGCTAATGACTATTTAAGAAGCTATGGTAGTATGATAAGATCATGATATATGGTGGAAGAAAAAACACCTACGCCATCACCAAGAATGGGAGAAAATTCTAGATTTTATCTAGATGTATTGTTAGGA
>APFE030744605.1:7574-70217 GCA_000404065.3 Pinus taeda
AGAGGAATTTACAATAACAGATAGTTCTGTAAATTAATCTCTTATTTAAATTACAACTTCATAAAGGATTCAAGATGAAACTGATATTCAATTAAATTTTAAATTGGATGACTGTAAAAGAATTAATTTATATGGAGAAGACATAATTAAAAACTAAGATGAAAACAAATCACTGAGACAGACCATATGAGGCAAATCTAGAATCTTTTATTATCTAAAAAGTGCTCCAGCTTAGTGCAAATATGTTTGATAACTGGTTCAAGGGTTCAACCCTGAATGTTTCGACAAAATGAAGTATTTAAACAAAATTACAAAAATATTACAATAAATGCCTGAGTGACACAACATTCTATTATTAACTTAGGAATAACAAAAAAGAAGTAATTCGATCAAAAGGAGTGAATTTTAACATCTTGCCCTTCTTTGAAGGAGCACAGTTGTTGAGTGGCCTCTATTCAGGTGTTGTGTTGGAGAAGCTGACCTGTCCTTTAATCCTGAAATTCACATAAATCTGGAATAGAAAACTTGGTTACCTTACAGTAGATTTCCTCTACCTTAGTATACTGAGAAAAAGTGGGTTTTACTGCAAAAATATGTTTTATCTCATGTTGAATAAAACTTTTGTTGCTGATAGCTTCGTAAAAAGCTCTGTTTGCCATAAAACCTTTGATGTTGGAAGACTTAGCTGTATCCTTGGCAATGTCCTGAATCTTCTTCATGTAGTCTTCCCTGGTCATTAATTTGTCATTGATTACAAACAGTGAACGCAAACCTTTCTTGTTCAATGCATCTATCCTAGTGAAAAACCTGTTAACTGCTACCTCTAGAGTGTGAAACTTCTCTGTAAGCTGTACAACTAAGTTCTTTTTTTGTTAGAACTTTCTTTACCTCCAGAATAGTTTTTGTCCTATCATTCACTCCTATATCATCTAGCTCATATCTATTTTTGGAATTAAGGAACGTTATGATACCATTGGTTGTAGCAGGCATTTCTCCAGTTGAGCATTGATACTGGCAATGGTCTGCTTTGCTTTTTCCATGAGTTCCTTCTGTTCGAATATAATCTGGATACATGGCTAGATTTCATATATTTCTTCAATGATATTGTTCCAGATGATTTCTTTTACATGACCCAATGTGTAGCCAATAGAAGACTCAGCTGTTGACCTTTTCCATGCCTCTATCTTATTTTGAGCTCTCTATAGCTCCACTGTATGAAAAGTCTCAATCTTCTTCTGATGATCCTGTAGAAGTTTCACTTGATCATGCAACTTTTTTATCTCTTCAGTCTAGAGATACATGTTTTGTACTGCATTGGCCAACTGATTTGCAACATCTCCTGTACCTGTTGTAGCAGATATGGATGTAGGAATGGCTGTGATAAGAAGTTCTTTCAAAGAGGTAACAGCCTTTTTGGTAGCTTTCTCCTTTTCTTTAATCAATTTTTCCATCTCTGTCTCCATTTGCTTCAGCTGTGCACTCTTCTCCATGATGAGCTTCATCATATCTTCCTTTTGTGTCTCTATCTCTTCAATATCCTTGGCTAGAGGATCTTTGGTAGCCGGCAATTTTAACTTCTACCTTAATGCTTCTATATCTAAATTCTTCTTCTTCACAAGCTCTTCTACAACTTGATGTTTGAAGGGTCATAACCGACTTTGATCACTAAGTCCTCCAAAGTTTTAATCTTGGTGTCTTTGGAAAGTGCAGAAACCTTCTCCATTTTTAGTTGTGATTGGACATTGGCTAATGTAACCTATAGTTTTGATAAACTCATAGCAGTGCTGGTGACAGTGGAAAATATCATTTCCCCAGTTTGCTTGCACATGCCCATTTGGTCAATGGGATGTATATCCTTTACATCAAACTCAAAAGTTGTCTTCTTGTAGTCTGTTGTTGCCTTGGGCTGGGGAACTAGTGCCTGGAGGAATGCCATTTGAATTTTCCCTTTCTCTGAATCAAAGGATGACAACAACCTACTTTGAGCACTAGAAGTCTGCTTCCAGAACTGATTATAGGGGTTAATCTTCAAGGCTTCATTTCTTACTTTTATCTCCTTGAAAATGTCCATTATGCTTTTCTCTATCTCCCCTGCAGTAGATGTGCTAGTATGTATTACTTGATGCTGTTATTATGAAGCTGTGGAGGTAGTAGGAGACAGTGTGCTCTGATCACCCACTAATGAGGAAACAAATGGCTCATTAGTGGTGATGATGGTCTGCTGCTTTGAATCTTTGCTGAGGCTTAGTTTGGAACTGAGCTTGGCCTTCTTTCTATGCATGATCTTGAATCCTTCACTAAAAATGTCAGTCCCTGAAGGGGACTCTTCCTCTCTTCTTCTTTTAGTCGTTTTCTCCTACATGGTGGGAGTCTGTACTGTAAATGATGATACCATCTGTTCTTATGCCTCTTGTAGGGTATTCTCAACCCATTCTAATTGATTTTTATACTTCTTTATCTCTGGCCTGAATGTGTGAAAGTAAGGAGTAGATTTGGTTTCTACTCTTAATTTAGAAATTATCCCTAATGGATCATATGACCAGGTAAAGCTAAGGTTGAACTGCACCTTTAATATCTTATCTGCTCCTTCCCCTTCTGCCCCACTATTGCAAATGAAAGGCCCTTTTCTGTGTTTTGATTTTGAACTGGGAATTCTTCTTGGCAGCATCAAAGTGGATTTCATCCATATTTAGCATCTGCCTTATGTACTCCAGAACAAAAATCCTCACTAAGAGGAATTTGGGCAACTTGTAAGGTGCAAGCTCACATCCAAATATTCTCAATTCTGTATAGTTCTTGTACAGTACCAATCCCCTATCTGAAATTGGTCTAATAGCTGCAACACCTTTCTAATTTCCTCACTGATCCTTGGTTCTATCCTGTTGCTTAGGAGACTGATGGCTGGATGAATAAACATTTATATAAACTGTTTATATGTATATTCCTTTTGTTTCTTCATGACCAAAGTAGTCCAAAAGATGACTGACCGTGGTTCCCTTTTGCATCCAACTTTTGTAAGGAAAGGTTGATGTTGTCTCCCTGCAAGTATAAGAACATATAAACTAATACAGATGCATACTTGAATACCTCCTTAGTTGGGAATTTGATAAGCTACTGATGAATTGATTCTGCAAGAAATTGGCTGAAGTTAGACACAATGGAGGGCTTAGAATCAGTAGAGAAAATGGACAGAAATCCTATGATGGCCTCATCTACCCACTAATCGGAATAGTAGCCAAGGAGGTAAGAGACAACTGTGATAATATTCTTGGATCTCTCAGGGAAAATAGAGGAGGGATAGGGAGGATTTTTCTTTGGCAATGAGGCATCTTCTGTCAAGAAAAGTTCCAAGGTTTTGGCCCTTTTAGCAAAGTATATTTTCTGGTAGAGTTCAATTAGTGCTTCATAGGAAAATGGGGTAGCATTCTCTATTGTGGGGGCTTGCATCATTTGATATATGGCCTGAGGAGTGATGGTAAACAAAATTTCTCCAGTGGGGGTAATGATGGCCTTTTGGCTTGGCAAATATGATGCATGACACTTTCTAACAAAATCTAGGGTGTTGTGGGTGTGAGGAAAAATATAGTGGAGTAAATTGGACTCCCACAACTAAATGTCATCGGACTTGTCAATGTATTTGTCCTTAAGCCAACAATACATCTCAAAGAGTTCAAATTCATAGAGAGTTTCATGGATTTTAAAGTCTTTGTCACCCAAAGGTATGTGATGAAAATCCATGGGAGGATAGATAAGAGGATTAACAGGTTCCTCAGGTCCTTTTTCCTTTGGAGGCATTTTTGAATAAAGCTAAGGATAATAGTAGAAATGCATTGAAGGTTTGAATACACAGAGAGGAGTCAAGTTTTGGAGGCAAGAACAGAAGCAATAGGTTGAAAATGATTAAGCAAACAATGTTGCTGGCGGGTGAAAAAGTTGAAGTTTTAGTCCAACAACCTGTAACGAATCAATAACAGTGATAATGCATGAATTCAGTAATATGTTCACAAGTGAAAGGGAGGTTTATATAATAATCTAGTTTTTCTATTGGAGGTGGCACGGGTCCGTTGGATTAACAACTAAGCCAATTGATTGCTTAACAGCTTAATTCTGGAGGAAGTGGAGGTGATTGGTGGATTTAACAGGCAAATGTCATGCCAGAACGTGAGTGGCGGGAGTGCAACGGGTAGGAGAATGATATCAAAAATAAGGGAAACAAATTTTTAGACCAGGGGGAGAGCAGTTAGTGGTTTCACCCGAGGGGGGTCCGAAAATCCATGGTGTTGACGCATAGGGTCGGGCACGGTTTCGTATACCGCCCATTTCGAAACCCCCCCCGATGGTAACATTCATATGGTGAGGGGGGGATGAAATGTCATGTGGGTTGTAAAATCTTGGGAGATGGGCGGAGATGGAGTGAGAGGTGGCGGAGAATTATCGTGACAGGATGGGACACCCGATGGGGCCGGCAAAATTATTTGATGCATAGAGGGATATTTGCAATGTTTGAGAGGGGTGTTAAAACTTAGAGATAAATGGGTAAAGGGTAATATGAGCGAAGGAATGATTTGGGGGTTTTAAAACTTAGGAATAGGGATTAATACAAAGATTAATTGATATATAAAACCTTACAGCACAACGTTTACTCCTTGCCTTTTTGCTTCTGCACATGAAGATCACATTGATATTTGACTTGTGGTGCATTTTGACTAGCAACCTGTGCATTTAAAAATATGAAATGAAGCTTTTCTTTTCTTTTTTCTTCCCTAACATTTATTTTTCTTTTGCCTTCTTTGTTTAGGGCAGCTAACACCTAAAATTTTATTGATATGGATGCCTATAAAACATTAAATTTGCCTAACATTTTAACATTTATTTCTTTTGCATCCATATCCTAACTTAACATTTTAAAATTATTTTTTGGCTAATATACTAAATTATCAAAACCTAATAATGTTACAACACCCATGATACAAGTGGACCAGGATCCTCAACAAAGGAAACCAAAATAGCATCAAAATGAGGTAGGCCATCTCCTTCATTCTACTTTTCAATTATAACCTAGGAAGATGTCTAGTTGATTGTCACTTCAGTTGCTAGACCCACTCATTGGGCTAGAGGGATCGTCTCTGTCCGTAGGACCTTTGAGCAGAGTTCCTTGTCTTGTGTCAAGTTGCTTAAAAGATGAAACAAGGACCATTGAGCATGGTTCTTGTCTTGTGTCAAGCTCGTTAAAAAATGAAACAAGGACCTTGGAGCAGAGATCCTTGTCTTGTGTCAAGCTCGTTAAAAAATGAAACAAGGTGTTTGGAGCAGAGTTCCTTGTCTTGTGTCAAGCTCGTTAAAAAATGAAACAAGGTGTTTGGAGTAGAGTTCCTTTTCTTGTGTCAAGCTCATTAAAAAATGAAACAAGGTGTTCAGAGCAGACTTACTTGTCTTGTGTCAAGCTCCTTAAAAAATGAAACAAGGGATATGAGGATAGTTCTTTTACTGTGTCAACCTCGTTAAAAAATGAAAAATGTCTCAATGAGCATGATTATTTTCCTGTGTCAAGCTCGTTAAAAAATGAAACAAATCCCCCTCTGATTTGAGTCTTTGACTAGATCTAGTAAAATCCCAGTCGAGTCTTTCACTTGATCTCGTAAGTGAACCTTCATTCCATCCACTTAGCTAAATTAAATGAAGCTTGGGGGGCATGTTTTCTGAATTGAGTCATTATGCTGGGGGCATGCAAACTTATCTCAAGCATAGTTTATCTTTGTTTCAAGCTTGTGTAAAAATGAAACCAAATCCAAACATAGTTTTTCTCATGTTTTAAGCTTGTGAGAAAATGAAACCATCTTCAAAGAATACTCAAGCATAGTTTCCCATTTTTCAAGCTTGTGTAAAAATGAAACCATTCCCATTTTACATCTCGTGATTGTCATTTTTATCAGCCGATTTTCTAGATGAGATTTGGTTTTTTCATTCCATCATCACCATCTCTTTGGCCAATCATATGATTTCACTTGGTTGTTTTACCCTTACCTGAGGAACATTTGCAAAGACTGTTCTTATTATCCAGCCTCTTGACCATTACATGTTTTGAGCAGTTCCATCATTACTGGAAACAGTTTCTATCCTTTTATACCACTCGTTCCTCCAGGTGGAGTCCTCTTTCAGCTCTTTTCAGACTCCAAAAATATGAAAATATTTTCGAGTACTTGTCATTTCGAACTCGTTAAAGTAAATTAATTGACATCTAATCAGTATAAGTTTAACCATTTTCCAGACTGAGATAGACTATTGTACGAAAAAGGAACACCTTAGTCGAAGATGACTAGGAGGTTCTCTCGAATATTGTTTTCTACCTTTTCAGATTCGAGAGATTGGATTTTGATCAGGGGATTCCATGAGTGTTCAACTTCAACTTCGTTATCGCATTCATGGATTGTGTTAGCACCTAAATCCGCCTTAGGCTGAAGGAAGGCAAAATTCAGGGTAGCCACAAACCACACTCAGTCTGGTAGCTAGCCCTACCAGAATAGGAGAGGGCTCTCTCCGAGTCACGCTTAGTGAATAAACAAACGATATGGTCTGAGATGACTTACAGTGAAATATTGATTTAGGCTAGTAAATGAATATGGAAACAAGAAACAAATTTTTGATAAATCACTGAGTTTCTAGGATGTATGGGACCAACTAACAGCAATGAGCAAAGAATTTAACACAAAGGCACATATTACTTCGTGAGGCAAGACAGGCTGAAAGTCTAGAAATTAAGTTTGAAGTAATTCGGAACAGAAAGATTGTTTAGGAGGGTGAAAAGGGCATGAACACATGGATCCTTTTCAACAGAAGAAGAACACATAATGTGAAACTTTCCCACAGGCAGAGCAATAAACATGAATTCTACCTTATCTAACTTAGAAAATTTCACTGGAAATAAATATGAATGAACTGTGAAACATAACGAAATACATATGAAACATAAAGAGAACACATTTTCTACACTCACAACCACATGAATCTCATGAAACAGAGCCGTTGCCTTTCATTAATCCTCTGTCAAAATATACAATGAAGAGCTGAGTTTCTCTCCCACAGTCTCCCAGAAATTACAACCAACCAACCCTTTGCAAATGGTTTGCATACAATAAATAGACTATGGCATGAGGAAATAGAATGACCAAGAGTTGGGGAGTTTTTTGAATCATTACAAAGTGGAAGTGGAAATCCAAGCATTAGTTACAGGTACATCGTTACAAAAATGACAAATGGCTTGGGTGACTGCTCGCCTTCCTTTGCCACTTGGATAGAAGCCATCCTCTAGTGAAAATACTTTAAATTTTGCCTTAGGTGCTGAAAAAAGTGAAGTGTAGATGAGCAGGCCCACTTGGAGAAAGTCGTGAATCGAAATGTCGCGAAGCGGAAGTGATTTGGCCTTGTTGTCTATATGCACCGCGCCCAAATCTATATGCGCCACACCACTTTGGAGGCTATTTTGAGGTACCTGCAGGAGTCCAAATTGTGCCCAAGTGTGCTTGTTGGAATGCCTAGCCTGTCTATTTTCCAACCCAAGTGGAATTTCTGAATTTGGTACTCATTTTCCCCTCGAAATATTCATTCTCCCGAGACTGCTTCCTGTGTGTCAAAATAGGGGCAGAGAGGTCATTTTTTGAGTGTTTTTGACCTCCTGGAGACTCAAATCATGCCTAAATTTCTTGTCCATGCACCAGTAGTCGTGATTTTGCATGTTAAATCCAAAAATGCAAACCATTTGCAATTTGGAGCTCCCAATCCTAAGCGTCGCGCCAGTGGCACGACGCACAGGGAGAAAAAACCTGTGTTGTGACCAAAAATTTGCCATGTGACCAAAATTACCCCAAATTTCTTGAAATTTGGGCTGGAGGTTCTCTATGAGGTACTATGCTGGGCCACAGAGGCTTCAGCCAATATTCGAATCCGATCTTGCTCTTTTTGCCTCTTTTGCCTCTTTGTCGCTTTGCTCAATTTTGCCTTCAAACTCCTTTTCCGAGCCTTTGAACTCATGTTCTGTGCCCTGTTATGATAAACCATTCACCTTAGTATGGTTTTGTCCCTGATGGCCTTCTCTAGCAATCTCTCAAGGTGGATTTTGATGCGCTCGAGCCAAGACTCATGGTCATTGTTAATCTCTTGTTCTAATGGAGTGAGCTCAATCCTCCTATGGTGGGCAGCTTGGCGATTCTCACGGATGCTTTGCAGCTCCATGATCTCATGTTGGTCCTCAAGCTATTTTTTCCTCTGCTCCAAATACCTGATAATCCATTTCGCCCTCTCCGAATTGAGTGACAAGTCTTGGATCTTCGTTTTTTGCTCCTGGATGGTCCTCATAAGTTTGGCACTCTCCACATCTGCATCATCATCATGAATGAGGATGAAGTCATCCTCTTGTTCAGCTGATGGCCTCTCCTCATGCATGGGCCTCTTGCCCTTATCTTGTACCTGTGTTGCCGATGTCGAAAGTGAGGCCCCTTCCACCCTGTGTGGAGATAACACTCGCTTCACTGCTGTAAACAAATGCCTACTACCTCTCTGATATATGATGAATACTGGCATAGTAGTGGTCTCGTGGTGCTCATACTGATGAGAAGGACCACCTATCTCATGCTCAACCTCCGACAATACCTATGAAGTGCTGAAGAGGTCACGGGAGATAAAATCATCCCAAGTAATGCCCTGCAATTTCAACTGATGATCCACCAAAATCCGGATAGGAGCAAAGTGATAAACACTGTTAAGTTGCTGCTGAGGGGTCTTGTGCTGCATGAAGGTGTTCATCCTCTCTATGTTCCTGCAAATGAAAAATGGGAGGTTCATCATCTGTACCTTGGTAAAGTGCATGAGCAACCTGATGTGATAGGCATATAGACAAGAGAACCTCCCCTCATAGCTGAAGTATTTCATGATCAATTTCATGAGTGGAGCATATTCATCTTTAAAATATCGGAATGGAAAGACTCTTGTGAGCTGCCTCAAGAAACTGGCCTTAATGTAAGGCTCATAATGTTGCCTATCCACCTTTTGTTTATTGTGCCACTGTTCTCTAACATTCGGTATGTCGGTTGCTAATGAGATAGTTTCGGGTGTCAATGTGAAGGTGACCCCGGCCAAGATAGAGTGACCTCCATGTAGGTGAAGCACAAAAAGACGGGCCGATTCATGATGAACTCTAACATTAGCCACCCTTTGACAAAATTCAAAACATGATAGATGTTGGAAACATGACATGACAAATGAGTGGAGGGGATAGGGAATAGGGGTTTAGTAGTGTTTTAGGGTAGGGAAAATAGAGAGGAAATGGGATAGGGGAAATAGGAAAAAATGGGATAGGGGGGAAGGGAAAAATGGAGAGAAGGGGAAAAAATGAGAGGGAGGAAGAACCTTGGAATCCACACAACAAGTTTGCAACCCTAGCAACAATGGCTTTGATGTTTTCTAGTGGTTGGTTTTATGAGTTTTTGTTGCAACTATAAATAGCCATGAACTACCATAACCTTCACAAAAATACATGGTCCATCAAGATTTAGAGCCTACCTGTCGATTTGAGGGGTTTCAAAGGCGACTTGAGGCAGTTTGGCACAATTTCGGGCCTCTATGGGTGTGCGCCGCGCAGTAAACCCAGTGCGTCGTGCTCTCTATATGCGTCATTCCCTTGTATTTTTTCCACTGCGGGGTCGCACTCTATGCTCTGTGCTCTCTATGTGCGTTGCGCCCCTCTGTGTGTGCGCCCACTCTAGAAAACGCATCCAATCTCACTCCAAACACGCCTTAGCTTCTCACAATGAATTTTCAATGCTTCTCTATAGCCTTGAGTTGCACAATGACTTTGTTTGCTTGTGAAAATCCTTTATAAAGAGATTGGGAGTCATGGGTTAAATTTTTTCTTCTTCAAAAGCCCACTTTGCCAATGTTTCATTTTGGCTCTTTTCACTGAGTTAATGCAACACTGAATTTCACTTTTCCCTTTGAATTTTTAGCTAGAATGATGAAATTTTCAGCACTTTTGTAGGGGTTGTATGACAGGGCATTTGGCCACGGAAACCATGACTGCACCTGAAGAATTCAACTAGAGACTTTTTTGAAAATTATCACAAATGACACACTGTTTGACTTTTGTTCAAAACAAAGTTTTGAAGAACAGTCGTAATCTGTCAACCTGATGATGAAACTCTTTGACTCATAACTTTTTAAGGGCCTCCCTCTAGCCTGCATGGCTTTATTGGACATGGTTGAAGACCAAATTGACTAATCCCTAGACCTAATGACTAAAAATGACTCTCATCCATTAAAAGATCGAAAATTAACTGTCGTGGACTTTAGTGAACATTAACAAAAGACCTAAGCCAACAGGTGCCAGACATGAGGGGAAATGACTAGCATGACCTTTTCCATCAGATTATGGCATGCCCCTAGTGGAATGCAACTAAGTGAATGGAGCGGGACTCCTAAAAATGAAATGCAAAAAGAGCTTTGATCTCTGACGGAGGACTGACTAGACCGACTCTAACATGCAGAAAATCCATGAAGTTGGTGCTTCAAATGGTGCTTTTGGTAGGCTAATCATGTGTTTTCAAAAGGGGGGAGTTGGTGCTTCATGCTAGTGGTTGCTAGAGAAAAATCAAAGGGCGTTGGTACTTCCTGTGAGTGGTGGCTCAGAAATAGATTGATGTAATAGAGTAGGTGCTATTATTTTTACATCAATAACAAAAACAAGCTTGGTGGTCTTTTCCTAAAAGGGTTTCCATGTTAAACCTCCTTGTCTCATGTGTTTTCTACTCATGATGTGTATGTGTCTATTGGTTGATATGGCTTCTGTTATAGTTTGTTAATGGTTTCTCTCATATAATGGATGCCATGTTTGAATGAGTAAAGATAGACTAGCATAAAATTTTAAATTAGCCTTAATACTGATTCACCCCACCCTCTCAGTATTAACATTTCTTCCAACAAAAACCTTAGGTATGATTTCCCTCCCATGATTCCTGATATGGAACAGAAGAGCCTCATCGAGGACACAAAGGAGAAGGAAATGAGAAATGAAGGGAAAGAACCACCTAGTCAAGAAAGGTACAAATTATGTCTTGAATTCAATATGTTTATTTTTCTTTATTTTTGAATAAAATTGTAGTATATAACATACTTGAAAATTTCCATAGGCTCCCCATCACTTCGAACGAAACCAAGGCAAGTCTTGAGAAGCATGGGCGACACAAACTGGGCTAGGGAAGCTATTTGATGCTACAAGCACGTATTGTAAGCACCTAAAACTTCTTAACAATATTATCTGCTATATTGCCTTCCAACATTTTGGTAATTGCACTAGTATATAACAAAATAAATACTCATGCAATGTAGGGTGATGTTTTCAAAATTGAAGCCATGAAGGAAGACTTTGAGATGGGTTTTAAGTTTGGATTCAAATGTGCATACGAACACCAAAAAAAACATGGGTAAAACCCCAACATGTAGTTTGAAGGGGAAGGTAAATAATAATCAAACCACATTATCCCTTCATTATAAAATACAATAATGTTTGATATAAATCTAACATGTTTCTTGGATTTAATTAGTTGTGAAGTAGTACAAATATACATGTTCCCATGACTGCTAAGCATCAATCATCTAATAGTGCACCACACTAAATAGAACATTTTGGTGCTCCTGAGGAACCCCATGACAGTGGGGTGCAACCCCAAGATCAGGCCCACAATGGTAATAGGGTTGTATATTAATCATATTCTTAATAATTTTGTAATTATAAAGTATGTATTTCTAAATCTTTTTACTTATTTATCTACAATTTTCTACTTATAAATTTTGTGGTTTGAATGGTAGAGCATGTCGTACATGAGGATCATCAACCCAAAGAGGATGACATGGTAGTCATTGAAACAAAGTCGACCAGTGCACACAATAAATAATACATTGCAAAGGTATTTTTAACTATTAGAAAACTACTTCACTGATATTAAATAACTCACCATATATATTTAATAATTTTTATAAGTGATTCTCCCCCACAAGATCCTCGACTCTGTGAGGACATCATAACTAGGGGTGCAATGTGTCTGAGCCTTGAGGAGGCAATTAGAACCATGATCAGAACAACCCCGATGATAAGATGAAAATGCAGAAATGGGTGATAAACTTTGAATTATATGGGTCGTAATAAGAAGAGGCAAAAAACAAATTGATGATGTACAATGTTATAATCTATTGTATAAGACATATTGCTGTAAAATAGTTTTGATGTAAAAAGAGACATATTGATGTATGCAAATATTTGAATGATTTATTAGATACTTTTTTGTACTTATGTTAGAAAAGTATCAAATATACTTATTTAGCAGTTTCCAAAGGATGGATGTCAAAAAATATGTTTTTTATCAATTTTCTATTTTTCTAGTGTGTATGCATGAATCTTAATTTGTTCCTAGAATTTTTTTTTAAGTAGATAGATTGGGTATTGGGGAATGGAAAATGATGTGTGTGGAGGGGGGGGGTGTGGCAAGGCGCGCGGTGGTGGGGGATGGGAGGTGGGGAGGGCCATAAGAGCTTCAACCTTCACCTCGTCGACCCTATTTAGCAGAGAATAATTTTATATTTGGATGGTCTTGGAGAAAACCTCCATCACTCCAATAGACAAACAACCAAGTCAATGTTGACTTTGTCTCTGCTCTATAAAATTGAGGAATGTTTTCTCCAAGATTAGAATACTCCAATAAATTATTATTGAAACCAAGAAGATCTCATTCAAGTATTAATGCGCCTTAGTCTTGTGTAATTTTTATTTATTCATAAAAAATGTCTCTTAATTTATTTTATTATTTTTCTTATTCTTTATCTACCTTCAACACATTTTATATGCATTGCAAGTATTCTTATTCCAGAAAGTTACAGTCCACAAATGTAACATGCATGGAAAGAAAGTGGATGAATTACTCCTCTTGAGTAGCCATCCTTTTCAGGTGTGCACTTTGCCTTTTGAGCTTCAATTATGATCCTCCTTTTTTGTAAATTTATTTCTAGTTAGTTGTCAGTTATTACATTTCTTAGAGTCTTTCAGAATTCATGGACTACATGCATCCACTTTTTTCAGCTTCATCCTGTAATGTTGTAAGACAACCTCATTCACATCATCATGCATGGGTTAGGTTTTCAATTGATTTATATCAGAAGCAATAACTCCTAAGATTCAAACCCTAGATCCTTCTAATTCAACCCTTCTCTAGAGTTCATAGATCAACATAGTCAAATAATCAAGACATTGCCTTTCAACTTCCTCTCAACTCACTAGGGTTCTAAACTAGAAGGAGCCCAAATGACAAGACCCTAGATTCAATAATTAACCAATATGTATAACATTATTTTGTCAAATGGAACTAGTAAATCCCCTTTTAATATGTCTACCATCGGTGATCACTGGTCAGATAATGGTGTTGGAAAGACACAATCATCACTATCCATTTCCTTTTAAGGTTTGAAGGTTTGGGGACCTAATTTTATTTGAGATGATTGGGCTTAGTACCAAACTAAATTTTCCTTAGTTCATAACCTAAATAGAGTTTAGGGCCCATCCTTTAAATTTCAAGACATAATTAGACTTGTCTATTTCCTTAATAGAGTCCAATCTCTTGATGACCATGTTCTCGGTGGGGATTGATACCCATACCTAGCTTTATTATTTCAATATTTTCTCTCATGCATGACTCCCTGGATGGATTTATTGTTGGTTTTCTGAGGCATCTAATTCACTTTAGTAAATTCCCATCTCTACTAGTCATCTTTACCCTTGGAAGTACTCTTCATATGCTTTATGTTACCCTCATATCATTTAGACATGTTTTAAACTAGGTAAGTAGAGGAACTTCTACAAGTAGTATATACATGTTACTTAGATTTCACCCCTTGAGGATAGTAGCCCCAATATGGTTTTATATTATGAACATTTCATGTTGTGGTTAGTCTTGTGTATACATGAAAACACCAGATTCATGCCCTAAGGATCCCCCATTAAATAGTTTTGGTTTGGAATCCATCAACTTTGTATTGAGTAATCACCACCTTCCTCACCTGGATATAAAATTAGTCATTTTTACACCTTTAGGAGACTAATTTAGAGCCCCTCATCTTCATATGCATTATTTACTTTAAAATCAATAGGAAATTTACTACCTTTGCCACATTTCAAATGGCTCTATCTTCAAATTATTTTCTTATCCACACTAGATATGTTTAGTTTTTTTCTGGAGATATATCTTTAAGCTTAGATTATAGTCTCTATGTGGATCTCTCTACCTAGAGCCTATCCAAGATGGTATCTTCTTTCTTCCCTGTTGTCGCATCCTGCTTTGGGCAACATGTAACATGTAGAGGTCAAAGTTTCTTCAAAGATGAGATTGGTGACATGTTTTATTTTCTCATGGTCTTGCTCAAAAATACTCCATGAGACTTCTAAGTTGCTCCTATGCCAAACCTTGACATAGATACCATTAGACCAACAAATAAATCAACAAATCTAAGAGGGCCCAAACCTAGATTTCCATTGTATAGAATACAAAATTGTAGGTTTTATTGAATAAAGAATTCTCCTTTCAGTGATTCTCCCCCCTGGAGTCTAACATTTTGTAACAAAATATTTTTGTGATATGTGGTGTTAAAAAGCCTTACTCATTTCCATATGAATGTACCTATAACAAGTATGAATTCTTATCCTTTGATAAACGAGTTATATCTCAATAATAGTCTCTTCCTTCTTGCCTTCATTGTCAAATTGAAGTATTTCACCATCTAGGATCCTCTGTTATAAACTTGTATCACCATAATTATTAGTTGTATTTACATAGATCTCCAACATCCCTATATCATGTCATAGATTAAAATCTATCTAAATAACATGGTGTACTGACGATTTCAATACACACAGAGTGGTTCCATCCCCTCATAACCCATTGTGGTCACACATGGCTTGCATCTAAAGGAAATATTAACATATGATTGCTAAAAAATTTGGCATTGCACCCATCATCAATTTCATTTTTTCTTCTTTCTACTTCACACCCATTGGTGTATAAATTGCATCCAATATCCAACTAAGTATCATTTCAACTGCTCAAGATCACAACCAACAAAAGCTTGCTTGTTGATTGTTCTTTGGTTTCTTTTAATAACCAGGATCTTCAATGATTTATTTCAGTTTTGGAAGTGCATAGTAGAAAATAACATATAGTTCATAGGTTCTTCATGTTGCTAGGCTAACGCAGCCCAACGATATCTTCCTTTATTTGAGTACCTCATGCAGTGATAGATAACATGATTATGAACAAATTTCAAAGGGGTATCATCATAGAACCATCTAAGACATTGTGGAATAGGATCATTGTAACACTGTATTCCCACATTTATGCAAGTTAACTAATCCCCTGGGGTCAGCATGTGACAATAGGATAATATTATGTGAATAAACTCCCAATGTATAGTTAAAGAAGTGGAACCGACGAAAAAGACCATTATGACCTTCCACACATGTTACAGAACCTTCAGGAGCCAACCAACCCTTCTAGGTGACCAACCCCTAAGGCAATTTGACATTTCATTTATTTGAATCCCTAGATACTCCCATGACAAGCCATGCATGTGAATAAGTCCTTCTAGTCTCTCCCATAACATGGGTATGCCAAGGACTATGGACATTTTCATCTAGTTCTGAGCCTGCGACCCCAGATTTTGTGCCATGTTTTTAGGGCCAAGACTCAAGCCACTGTACAGAACCTCATGAAACATTTACAAATGATAAATGACATTGAAACAAAGGTACAAATGAAAACACTTGATTAGTGAATTGACTGGAACCCTACATCCATGACAAGAATTTTGTCAAACATGTCACACATATGTAATCTACAAGTCTTAACAACAGATACGAGTATGGGGGTCTCATAATTATCTGTGATTTGTAAATAAGCATTGTTTCCTTGTCAAAATAGCCACATTATCATAGCTTAGGTCATATATTCATTATACTTTCAAACACTAATCAAAACATGATGGGAACCATACATCAATTATTTCATAAAATGTACTCATAACCATCATATAACTAACATAAATACAAGGATAGAACATCCATAAAATCCACATATAAGCCAATACATTTGCATAAGAAGTACCAAGTAGAAGAAGCTATTATTAATGAATGCAAAAGCCAACTAGGTATGGGACTTCCACAAAACACACGACCATAGATTTGCTAAACCAAAGGTTTCTTTCATCCAATCACCCCTGTCCCATATTACAAGCCTGAATGTTGGACTGAAAACCAAACCAAACTAGGTTTCCTTAGGCTTTACCACAATCTCCACCACATCACTAGGCCCTAAAAAGGCATGGACACCACTAGATTTATCCACCTACACTGTGAGGAATTTTCTTGTCTCTTAGTCTCTAGGCTTTACCGCACATCCTGCCATAGAACGACCATGGATTCTTGGGCCTAATCAAGACTCCATCCTCTAGGATTTACCGTATATACCACCATTCATTTATAAAGGATTCCTAAGCTTTTTTGAGGGTATAGACCTCTAGGATTTACCGTATATCCTGTAATACAAGGGTTGAGGAATCCTAGGCCCATTGAGGCATATAAAATCCAGTTTTATCACAATACTGACTTGGTTAAGGGATTCCTAGGACACGTGTTCTTTCTTTGAGAGACCACCTCACTCCATTTTGCAACCATCTGAAAATCCAACTCAATCAAATACATGAGAGCCCATCATGCCATGATTATCTAGAATTGGAATGGCAAGGCCGAAGAACACTGTCGCACCTAGAAAAACCCATGCCAATGGAAACAAGAGAACCAAATACACACATGCATGTACCATGCATGCCAAATCAAGCAAGGAAATGAGACATGAAAATCAATACTTGTGAATAATACCATTGTAGATACTTTATCCAGCTCTTCCTTGTTTGGTCTTTGCTTCATCTTTGCCTTCTTTTCTTTCCTTGATGCAAACTTGATGTGCTCCAAGAAAAATGCCAGTATCCAAGAGTGTGTGAGAGAGAGAATAGAGAGATATCTCCAAAACTCAACAAACAAAAGGTTGTGAACTGATCCTTAGATTCCTTTTTATTAATGATGCCTCTACTTTCTTCATTTTCCATTATTTTCCTTCATTTTTCTACTCGCATGCAACCTACAACATTTCACCTTCCTTTTCTCCTAATTTCCACTATTTTCATAAATAAAATGCCAATTAATGCCTCATGCCTTTCCAAAGCCTTTTTCATTTCCTTCACTGCTTCCCTTAGCCATAATAAACCAAATGAACGCCCACACTAGGATTTTGTTCCCAACATTCAACTTGGAATACATGTCCCATTACCATGGTTATTATTTTTCCTTTGTTAACTTTATTATATGAAATTTTTACCAGGGTTGTTACAGGACCCTCCCCCTTAGGTGAACATCATCCTCAGTGTTTAATGAAACCTACAACCAACAAGAATGTTGTAAGAAAAACATACTACCCATGGATCTTTATAACTTAGTTGGATGAAATATTTACAATGATCAACCTGATGAGAAGCAAACCAACATGACACATAAAAACATAACACCCATACCACTTGTTAGGGCTTTATAACACATCTCATGGTGGTATTTAAATCCATATACATATGTACATATGCCAAAACATCATGCTAAAACATATACAAAAAAAAATTCTCTCAACAAGCTAATAGAGAAAGATACATAGTTGACATTCGATCTACCACCTCCCATGTAGCTTCATTGGGATCAAATTGATTCCACCACACTTTAACCTACTCAATTTCTTGGTTCTAGAGCATGAGCATCTTTCTCTGCAGTATACACTGAGGTTCTGACTGTAGTTCTCCATCTGGAGCCATCTACAATACAAACCAATAAATCACATGATCAACATCCTTAACATACTTCTTGTTAGTGTTAGTATATGCATACTTCCATCAGGGATCAAATCTACTCTTTGCATTTTCATTGTAGGTGTATCATACTGAAATTTTTAATCATTCCACTACGTCATGCCAAAATGGTCCACTGATGGTTTTCATCTTCTCAAAAAATCAAAATTTTCCCTCATGAGGTACATTTGTTGACCCATCTCCATGTTGCATTCAATTATGATATTTTTAGAGTCAAAGCAGTCATGTTTCCATTACGTCTTAAGGTTCTTTTCCAAGGTCAAAAGTATAATTTTAGTGTAAATAAAGGGCAACAAAGGTATGCGGAATACCAATAAACAAAGAGTGATTGGTAACAAGTCATGGTTATTGTACAAAGTTCTTATTTCACTGATGTAATTTTCATCTCAAAAATATGTTTTTGAGATGAAAACATAGTATTTTACTTTGTTCATATTTTTTTATGTAACTCAAGTCATTTCATGTAATAAGTGTTCCCATAAGCTTCCAAGCATTTATCCTTGATGCAAGAAATGATCCATTGAAGAAATCATCTCAATCAAAGTATCATCCACCTAAAAAGAGATAAAGAAAAAGAAGCATCAGACAAATATTTGAAGATAAAATAAAAAGTTCCAAGCAAACATTATAAAGTGGGTTTTTCTAAGGAAAAATTAAACTTAGCCTCTATATAAGATCTTCAAGGCATCTTTCAAACTTCAATAGCTCTTTTGCACCCTAAGCTCTCCTTGCCAAAGAGAAAATTGAGTGAAGGTTTGAAAAAATTAGAAAGGTGCATTTACTAAGGATGTTGCGCGCTAGGTAGAGTCGATGTGTGCCAGCCAGTGTAAATTTCAACGACGTTGTGCTCCTGTGCGTTGAAGGGCGCATTTGCTGAGGATTTTGTGCGCTAGCACTTGGTGATGCATGTTTGGCTAGAGCCTGGCAAACCCTAGGAGTGCTAAAACACCATTTCCTTCATTTGCTGAAGCCACAAAAGCTTCAATTACCTTCATACATCAAGTAAGTGGCTAAATATCTCTTTTTCTCCATCAATTAAGAAAATTGACTCCCTAAATTTTGAAACCCTAGAAAATATCTCTTGTATGTTTCCAAAATCACCTATTTGATCAAAGTTACAACACTTTGTAACCTTCCAATCATCCTAGCTATATTTCACTCCACCTCCTCATTATTTCACTCACCTTCACATATATATTAATCCCTCAAATTTTCACCTAACAAGCATGGTCAGAGTAGTATAACACAAAGGAACAATTTGTAACCATTTTATTTCACCTATCAGAGGGAAAGAGGCAGGTGTTTACCCCACGGAAAGTGGGAGGGGACTTGCTTTCATCATCAACATTACAGGTTAAAGGAAAAGAGAAAATGGTAGAGGAAGTAGAGGTCAAACAACAACATGAATAACATGACATTGACAAGGAGTTTCTCCTTGCAAACACTAGTGATGAGAAGGGAAAAAAATCTTCTCAAGCTGCCTTGAGAGCAAAGGATGCCAAAATCAAGGAGCTTGAGGTTAATTTACAAAGAGCCCAATATGTTATCTCCTTTTATGAGCAAGATAACAAGCAACTAGAGGTTAAGCAAGAGTTGATGCAATCCAAGTATATCAAGGCAAAAATGGAGGCTGAGAAAGAAAAGTTTCAGCTTGATGAGGCTTATGGAGATTATGGAGAGCCAGATGATGAATAGGGACAAAGAAAAATGCTAGGAACAAGAGGATTGAAAAATGCCTTAGAGCTTGAAAGACAAAAAGAGGCAGAATTAGAGGAGCAACTCACTCTAGATGAGAAATTGGTCAAGGACATAGCTAAGAACAAAGAGTCTTGGCTTGAGAAAGTAAGCACACACTTGGAGACCATATTGGAAAAATAAAACAGAGATGTTGAGTTATAAAGGAATATGGCCAAGTACTATGCAAGGAGAAACTAAGTGACAAGGAGTAAGCTCAAAAGAGCTCATGAAAAAATTGACAAATTGACCAAGAAAGAGGAGAAGAGGAGACTTAACATACTTGTTGAGGCATAAATTCATGCCTCTAACCTTTGATCAATCATAAAAATACATTTTTGGGCATGTTGGAAAATTTTTGAGCTTGAAGGAAGTTGATGTGTTTTTCAGTCCAGTTTTTGCACAGTCATGGAAGGCAACGCATAGTGCCTTGAGCACTACGCTATTTTTTGGGGCATCCAATAAGGAAATGGTTAACATTTTTTGATTCACAATGATGAGTACATGCACCATGTGCATTTTCTAAGGTTTAGGATAAAGAATGGTTGACCAAAAGGGCCAAAAACCCTAAAACAATGACCTTTCTGCCCTCTTTTTGGCATGGGCACTGTGTGCTGAGTAGTGTTGTGAGAATTGACTTTTGAGAAGGCAAGTGAACTCCAAATGTAAAAAATCAAGATTTTTAGGAAATTAGACTTGAAGAGCTTTCGAACAAGCTATTTTGGTTCAATTTGGACACTGGGAAGGCACTCAAAAGTCCACTTGAATATGAAGGGCGCGCCTGGCATTGGCGCTGCACGCCTAGCATTGGTGCTACACGTTTAATAGTTTGTCCAGATTTTCACTGTCTCATCCCAGTTTTCACTTTCACCTTCACAAATCATGATTTTATCCATGTAAATGATGGGTTGAATTTAATTATCATGTTTCTAGTACTTACTAGGGTAAATACATTAGGTAAATCAAGTTCATGAGGTGTAATGAATCAGTTTTCTTGGATTAGGGATGAGTCACTTGGACCACCCTATTTTCTTGCTAGTAGTTCAAATTTTTGTTAGAAACAGCTCCTCCTATCATGGATTCGACTCCCTGAACCTAGGATGAGTTGTTTGGGGTCTATATGATGCATTTTCTCAGTCATTATAATGGTTGGACTCAGTGGGATGCTTATGTTTTTATTAGATATCATTTTGTATCAGTTACAACAGGAGATTAATGAAAAATTGCAGCTATTTCTCTGGGATCTATGTGGTATGATGATTAGTTCAATTTTTCTTTTGTATTCATGTGTTAGAATGTATTTTTGATTCCATTTCATCATTTCATTTCCTTTATGTGAATGTATACAAGTATGAGAGGTAGAATCCATATCCTTTATGCTATGTTTTGGATAGACATTTTACGGTCTGTGTTTTCTTCAGTTTAGGAAGAATCCATGTGGTTTGCATGCTCTTTCTAGCTCCTATCTGTCTTTTCACCTCATCCATAAAACCCTCAGGTTATGATCATTGTGCCTACCTTGCCCCATTGAACACCCTGCAATCTTGACCTAATTTCCTTGCCCTAACTCTTCAGCTCTTTCTGATCTAGCAAAACCCTTAAAAAAAATAAAATCTAAAACCTGTGCTACTATACCTAGCCTAATATTAGTTTTTTGATCTAGTCATTTTGGCTAAGATCATTATGGAGAGAGCCATCTCCTGGCCTAGTAGGGCTAGCTACTTGGCTAAGCATGGTTTGTGGTTACCTCGGAATTGCCTTATTCAGCGCGAGGTTCAATCCAGGTGCTAACACTTCTTAAGAAATCACACATGGAAGACATCATGGACTTTGACTATTAGAGGCAGTGCAAGTTGATAGGCTACTGGTCCAATCCTTTTAGCAATATTGAAAGGTCCACAAAACCTAGGTGCTAGCTTGCACATGATCCAATCCTTAAGGATCTCTTCTTAGGCTTGATGCACAAATACACATATTCCCCAACCTAAAACTCCTTAAACAACTTGTTCTGATCTGCATATTTTTTTTATTTTTTACCCTGTGATGCCATCAGACTCTTCTTGATTATCTTCATGTCTAGTTCCATATCTGCTGAAATGTATAGTCCTATCAATAAACTATTCACTGGATCACTCCAATTGATGGGAGTATTAGAACTCCTCCCATACAATGCATCAAACAAACTCATTCTCAAATATTTCTAATACCCATTTTTATAAGAAATATCAACCAACGGAAGGTACTCCTCCTATCTCCTTTTCTGATACATGACGTACATCCTCAACATGTCCTTCAATACCTTGTTGACCCTCTTTGTATGTCCACATGAATTTAGATGATAAGTTGTGTTGAAGGCCAATTCTATCCCCAAACCTGCAAACAACTCCTTCCAAAATCTGGAAGTGAACTTAACATCCCTGTTTAAAACAATCTTCCCTAGAATACCATGTAACCCCACCACAGCTCTGATGAATACCAATGTCGCATCACTAGCTGAATACGTAGACTTCACTGGAATGAAGTGTGCTACCTTTCTCAACCTATCCACCATAATAATGATGGAATAATTTTCTCTAGATGTCCTTGGAAAACTTGTAATTAATTCCATGGAAATGACCTCCCACTTCCACTCTAGAATTAGAATCGGTTGTAGTAGTCAACCTAAATGCTTACATTCTACTTTTATCCACTAGTAGTCCAAACATCTGGACATAAACCCTTCCACTTCCTTCTTTAGATTCAACCAATGCTAAAAAATATTCACTACTGTTAATGTCTTCTAGTATCCTGGGTGGATTGAATATGGCTTTGCGTGTAACTCTCGCAAGATAGTCTTCTTGAGATCACTGTTGTCTAGAACATTATATTATCCCTAAATATGATAAAACCATGTGCTGTAAGATGATAGTCCACATCCAGACCACCTGCACCTTGTTGTAACCTGTGCATAAGATCCATGTACCTACCATCCTACTGTCCTTCCTATAAGATCTGGTCCTATAAGTATGTCCTATGCAAACTCATAGTTTCTATATGATTCCCCTATACTCTCATGCTAAGAACATCTACAACCCTATTATCCTTACCCTTGGTGTACCTGATCTCAAAATTGAAATCATTGATTGGGGCCAACCATCTAGCTTGCCTGCAATTTAGATTTGGTTGGTCAAATACCTCAATCCATTGTGATCACTCATCAATACAAACCTCCTTCTAAGAATATAGTGCCTCCACATCTTCAATTCATGGATGATCACTACCAACTCAAGATCATGATTCATATATTTTTTTTCATGCTCATTCTTCTTTTGTGACTCATAGCATAGTATATGTCCTTCCTACATAAAGACTCCACCAATCCCTCTCATGAAATCATTTGTACACAGCATAAACTCTTTGTCTAGATCTGTAATCTTTAAAACTGGAATATTTGTCAATAATTTCTTCAACTATTCAAAAATGGATGGACATTCCTCTGTCCATTCAAATTTATTTCCTTGCCTTTGTAATGATGTAATAGGATATGAAATGTGAGAGAAGTTCCTGATGGACATCCTATAATAATGTGCTAACCCCATGAATGATCTTACCTCATTCACATTTCTAGGAGCTTCCAACTCCATAATAACCCTTATCTTCTTTGTATCTACTGTTATTACTTCCTTAGAAACAAAAAGTCCTAAGTAATGTACTCTACCTAAAAGACACTACATTTATGGAGCTTAGCATACAACTAGTTCTCTCTTAATAATCTCAACACCGTTCTTAAGTTCTTGGCATGCTCTTCCTCATTTTTAGAATATATCAAAATTTAATCAATGAATACAATAACAAAATTTTCCAGATAAGTTTGCAATACACTATTCATCAAGCAAATAAAAGTAGTTGGAGAATTAGTCAAACCAAATGGAACTACAAAAAAATCATAATGCCCATACATGGTCCTGAAAGATGTCTTGTAAATTTCCATTTCCTTAATGTGTACCTAATGGTATCATGATCTCAGATCAATCTTCGAGAACATTGCTACTCCCTTCAACTCTTCAAACAAGTCATCAATCCTTGGTAATGGACACATGTTCATGATATTCACCTTGTTCAACTACATGTAATGAATACATAACCTCAAAGTACCATCCTTATTCCTTACAAAAAACATCGGTCCACACTAAGGTGATACACTTGGACTAATGTATCCCTTGTCAAGAACTTCCTTCAACTGTAACTTCATATCTACTAACTTTGGTGTGCTCGTCCTGTACAATTCCTTTGATGATGGTGCTACCCTTGGTACTAACTCAATGGAAACATATAGTTCTCTGTGAGGCAGAAACTCTAAAATTTATGCTGGAAACACATCCTGAAACTGATGTAAGATTGAGTACCTAGTTAATACCTCTGCATCCTCAAATTCCTTACCTTTATCACTAGAAATATGAACTACAAATAACACACACGCTTTTCTGCAACTGCACTTTTCCTTCATAGTTGTAACCATTCTAACTAATGTTTCCTTCTTCTTACCTTGCAATATTCTCTGTTCTCCATAGTCATCTAAACACTCAATAACTTTATCATAATAGTCCATATTAGCCCTAGGAAGATGCAACCAATCCATACGCAAAATCATACTATATGATCTCAATGGAAATGCATTACCATGTGCTGAGGTAGGCATACCATTCAATTTGAATGCATAAGTTCTTACCAAGTGATACATTCTCTTCTTTGTACCTATAGCCAACTACACTAACTAGGATTTTGCATGCACTTCTTTATTCAAACCACACTTATCCACTAACTCAGGGCTAACATAACTATAATTAGATCTAGGGTCAATAAAATTTGAAACAACTTTATCATAAAGCTTACCGTCCCTTTTGATAAAAATTTCCTAGTGCTCTGCCTTCTTGTTATCTAGCGCTACATAAATCCATGGAATTCTCTACACAACCTCCCGAATTGCCTACGCTTCTCGTTCATTGTAAATCTGAGGCCTACCACCCTGATTATGAGGACAATCCATCTTAAGATGCTCCTTACCACATGTCCAACACTGCAACCATCTCATACCATCACCTTTATTCTAGGCGCTCCATGTTGTGACCCATTAAACTTGTTGTAAAGTGAAACATTTTATTTCTCACATGCATCAGGAGGCCTTATTATTTCTAGCTGCCATTTACCTTTAGCTTTGTATTTCCTTTTCCAACCTTGTTGAGATTTTGTGTTACACTTTGATTGCTCATAACAATGATTCAATTCCCCAATAACTTCCTCAATTGACTAAGCCTCATTATACTCAATCCAATCTCTAAATGATAATGGAAATCCACTGAAAAAAAATCTGAACTTTGGCCTTCTCATCTTTAAGATACGATATATACCTCAACAACTCCAATAACTTGGTTGTATACTCATCATCTGTCATCGATCCCATCTTTAACTCATATAATTCCGTAGCTTTTTTGTCGTAGTACCTCTCTTACAAGTACTTCTTCCTGAAAAGTCTCTTGAATTCATGCTAACTCAACTCTTTTGTTATGAGGTCTCTAACCCGCTTCACATCTTCCCACCATATGTATGCTTTCCCTTTGAGGCTGAAGATCACCATTTTGGCCTTCATATTCTCTGTGTATTTATTCAAATCAAAGAATTTATTCATCCCAAGTAGCCATGCTTCTACATTCTTTGGTTTCTTCGAATATCCATCAAAGTTAGGTGGCTTTACTTTCTTGAACTCATATAGAAAATATTCCCTGTCACTCCTCCTATAAGGATGATAACGATGATGATCATAGTGATGATCAAAACTAGGACTAGAATAGAACTTGTTTCCATCACCTCTCCTATCCAGACTATCCAAGATCCTGACATATTTAATTGTGTCATCTTTATCCTACTTGTTCCCACCATGATATCTACTTCCATATGCCTCATTAGTTTTGTCCTCCTTCCCATGGCTAATCTGAGGTGGTCAGTGTCTCTGCAATTCTGACAAACTCTGAAGGATTGCTACATTAACCTCTTATTTTTTCTCATGTGCTTGAATGATCTTGTCATTATCTACCTTGAAACTTCTTATTTCTACCTTCAAACTTCTCAATGTGTCTGCTAAGTCAGAAGATTGACCAACACCATGCTACTCATCTAATCCATAGGGAGAATCTCATGAACTGTAGTCTACCATATTGCTAGTCATATTTTATCTCTTTCCTACAAGTACACCATGTCATCTAAAACTAAAACATAACATAATCAACATATCTCAATATAGTTCAAGGGAGCATATCTCATCTGCAAGATCAACCAAATTAGCCTGATACATGTATAATCATAATCACATTAGCATATGACACCAGTCTAACCACTATCCAGTTATCAATGTATCATGATATCAACCACATACCATGACCTCATGCATGACATCTACAACCATATCAATGTATGCTTAACAATATGTAAGCACTTACATGCATAACCAATGCATAACCAACATACACTCATGATGACCACGTCCAATAGCACACCATCCACTTTTTCATGGCAACACCACTACAACCATGACTACCACCATGCATACACAAGTACATAGACCGCAAGCATAGAGAACACATATATGCATCTAATATGAATTAATGACCAACATATAGCCCATCCAGTCCAAGGGGTGAACCATGCTCTAATACCACTTTGTAACAACCTCCTCCTACATTTACCCAAGTTAAATAGTCTGCTAGGGTAAACATGTTATGAGAGGCTACTATGATGTGATTATAATCCAAATGGATAATTAAAGTGGAGCTGACAAAGAAAAACCATTATGACCTTCCACACATGCTACAAAACCTCCAAGAGACAACCAACACTTCCAGGTGACCAACTGTTTCTGGGAAAACTAGTGTCTATTCAGAGCTGCTAGTCCCACTAAGACAGGTAGCTATCTTAGAAACAAACAATTCAAAGTGACTTGTGTTTTCCTTTATGAGAGATAGATAAGAGAGAAGCATAGAGTACCAACCTCAGTCTTTCGCTTGTCTCCTTGCTCATTTCCTCTCTCTCTTGATAGAGCTTTCACCACTCCATTCTCAATTGTCTTACTTCAAAGAACACCTGTAGAGTGAAAGCAGTAAAATACCATCAAATCATACAGATATATAACCATAAACAATATAGGATCAGATGTATATTAACCATACACATGCATACACAAATACAAGATTCAGAAATATACAAGTATATGGAGGAAAACTCAAATAGCTTTATTGATAGAAGTAGTAGAAGAGAGGAACCAAGCTGTCTAATCTAGCGTCATCCTCCTAGCATGAAAGCCCTCTTCACCTCATGAAAAGCTAGATCACCCAACAATACAATGCTTCATAGAGAAACCAATAGCACTTCCTTACAAAATACAAAATTCCAGCCTTTGGATCTCTAGGATGAGGGATCCATATATAGATATTTGTAGGGGGTGAGTCAACTTCTAGGATTTTGATTAGTGACATTTCAATGATAGTTCTTGGTTCCACTTGGATATTTCATGATGTCTTACTCATCCCTGGGCGAATTCGGAGAGGCAAGTGTCATATGAGCAGTTTCTAGAAGATTCTTTGGGTTTCCACCTAGAAAACTGCCTCTTCCATTTGTCTGCTCTTGCTCATCGCACCTACAGAAGGGATTTTTAGTATGCATCGCACATTTTGTGTGTAGTAGGTGAGATGCATCGCACCCTTAGAATGGAGCAGTCTGTATGGTCCAGTTTTGACTAGTTCTAAGCAATTTTTCAGGGAGAACATATGGGAAATGATGTAATCAGTTGACCTTGATCCTTTGGGGTATGAAACAACACTTTTAGGGGTTTAGAAGCCCTTGGTTTATGGACATATGTGATTGGGGTTGTAGTGCCCAAATATGCCTATAACAGTTGCCCCCTAAAGCATGAGGTCGTAAATCTTCTGATGTCGGGTGAAATGCTTTATCATGAGGATCCGAGGTTTTTCGAACTGGAAGGTGACCTATAATAAGATACAATAAAATACATTATCTTCATAATATTTTCATGATCTAGATGAGGCAGGCATTCTCATGCTTAGGTCTATAAATTCATTTTCACAGACAATCGTCTGTGTGGCACACTAATGATTTTGGTAGAGCTATCATCCCTTAGCTTGGATGATTATCTGTGCAGCTATGGAGTACATTTGATGTCTTTATTTTCCTGAATATATCGCATCCCAGATGGATGAAACTAGATCTTGGGTCTTCAAACTCGTTCAATCTTCATCCGACGTACAAGTCCATCCATGTGAAAAGATGTTTTGATGTCGAACATGGAAAGACATCACCTGATTACCAGCCAATGATGTAAGTTGTTAACAGGGGCGAGAGGAATCATTGATAATGATAATGACCCTCAAGGTACTAGGGTACAATTTATGTTGTGTGAATACATGAGTTGATGTTGAACACCATGCAAAATCTTTTGGTTGAAGGCCATTGATGTAAACCTATCACCGGAAGTGAGAAACTTGCCATTGAGGCATGCAAGCTTCAAAGTCTTGAAAGGGTTGTTCCTAAGTCAACTTCTTGGATAATGAGTTGATGTCGACAAGAAGTGACCCATCATAGGAGGGCCTTAATGAATCCCACATCTATGACACGAAACAGAGAAAATGATTTTGTGGAGGTGAAAACGATCTGATGATACAAGGTTCAGGGTGGCGGTCATGAAAAATGGAGCATGAAGGTATTGCAGTGGATGAGGCGTTAGCTGGGTTGGTGAATTCTCTGATTGACTTCTCTTGAACATATCAATGACACTGAAATGGATTGGTAGTGTTAGCCCCAAAAGTGGATGGTACAGAGGATCAATGGTGATATGGCCGGTGAACGGAATAACCCAACCCGACTCAATCATGGTGATGGAGTGAAAGTGTCATGTTCAAGAGCGACTTGCTACCAATGACGTTCTTCAAGTTTTCTTCCCAATTTTTCCGCAGTCATTGCTAACCAGTACCTCTTTATTTTTTTCAAGCTTGAGGAGGATAAAATATGCTTGTTCTATAATTTTCCCTTCGGGCAAACCTGTCTCTATGTTTTAGCGAGCCTAGTGACAGTCAAATGAGCTCTTGTCCATATGGACAAGTTTGTCGCTATTGTTTTAATGAGTTTAATGACAAAGATAACTCGCTCTTTTTCAGTTTTAGAGAGTCTAAAAGAATACGGAAAGGAAACTCCAATATTCCTTTTTCGTAGTATAATCCCTTAAGTTCGAAAAAGTATAAAATAATACGAAAGGGATGACTTTTCCGATCACTTTAGTGAGCTGAAAAAGACAAGTGCTCGATCTTTTTGTGTAATGATCCCTCAGGTCAAAAAAGATTAAAATATAGAGGAGGGATGGCACTTCCAATCACTTTAACAAGCTGGAGAGGCCAATTTCTCAGCAATATTTTCATATTTTATGAGTCTAAAAAGAGCTTAAAGGCAACTCGTCGTTTGAAGAACAAGTGATGTTTTCAGGTAGCAACTGGTTCTAGGTAAGTTTGGAACTTTTCAATCACAGTAGTGTAAAGAAGATGGCTAACGAAATCACTCGTTGTAGTTGCTTCTCAAAAGGGTAAACAATCAAGTGGAGGCGTATGATCGGCTAAAAAGTGGAGGTGATGGTAAGAACATGACCAAGGCTCAAAAGTTGATAGAAATGCGATCACAAAGGTTATTTACTGAAGGTAGGTTCATTTTTTAATGAGCTTGAACTCTGGGGGAACATATGCTCATTGCTAGGTTTATTTTTTAACAAGCTTGAACTTCACATAAACCTACTTGTGCCAGTCGTATAGTAAGGATGTCTCTCATTGGTAGGTTCATATTTGAGGGAGCTTTCCCATGCGAAACTTTGCTCCAAAGCCTTTTGTATGCAAGCTAGGAATGACCAACTACGGTCCTAAGGGTTAATGAACTACTGAGGTTAGGTAGGATAGATTCGTAGAAACATCTCCTTTACTTTGTCGTCGCCGTCGGTCTCGACAAAGGTGAATGGTTGACTAGACCAATCACATAAATTAAGCAGTTGAAGTTAGTAAAAACTATAGGGTTAGAGTTACGTTGGTCACTTTTCACTTGCGTAAAAAAGGTTTGCATGTCCCTAGGTATAAAGAAAAGTATAATTTCTAGGTTACCATATGGAAGTCCTTGCATTAAAGTAAGATTTTTTCATCTGTGTAGCATCCACAACACTTCCTTGGCTTTGTCCATCGAAATAAACAAAGGTGAATGGTGTGAGCTTCCAATCACATAACCTTCGACGAGGAAATATTTTACAGACTGATCCCATTTTCCTAAATGGACGGATGTGTTAGATTGGTCATATATCCTATGAGGAAACATATCTTATATCTGGGGTTTTCCTACTGAAGCAGGCCAGGACGCTTGCCCCCTAGGTTTCGTCACATTCACCGTATCACTCACGATCATCAAGTGGATGGAATGGAGGTTGATGAGAAATTCCTTATGCAAAAAGACCATTTGGGGATGGCATTTGACTAGTAGCTGTGTTTGAACTAGGGAATGAAAGTTGGTCAATGAGTTGGACCATTCTACCTTCATACGGTAAACACATCACCCGAAAGAGTGAGGAAACAATAGCTCCCATGTTGTAAATGTAGTCACGCCCAAGGAGTAGATTGTAATCTAGTGGCCCTTGGACTACCATCATGTTTAGATGAACGGTTTTCGTTCTCAAAGTTATAGGCAGATTTGGAAGGATCGCTAATGGTCTACTGGTTCCTTTATTGAAGCCTGACAAATTTCGAATCTCAGGCAGAAGCGATGGCAAACCAAGCGCTTTCCAAGCAATTGAGGAAAGGATACTCATGGAAGCCCCTTCACTTATGATAGTTCTAGCCATGATAATTCTATAAGCTTGTACTATGATTCAAAATGGCACATTAAATGGTAGGTGGGGTCTCACTAGTAGATTCCAATCAAAGGAAATGACTATATTGCTTGGAGGAGGGACCCAATAAACAGCCAAATGAATCTCTTGAACCAAGGAACTTCCTTCCTGCAGTAAAGGAATGGTTAGATTTCCTCCATGTTCATTGGATTCTAATTTAACAAAAAGAATTTGAAAGGTGTCGTTCTCATTCTCTTTAGAGATTGTATCATCTGAAGGTAGACCTTCTGAAGACAAGATTGGGTCGACTACCGTTTCGATCTGTTGACTTTGGTCTGGTGTGGAATCAAATGGTTTATCTTCAATGATAGGCATTTTGACTGACAACAGAGGTATGTCAGTTAGATTTTCAACTAGTGATGGAGTTGACAAGAGTTTCTTGTATCCAGGTGGAAGTCGCTGCAGTGAAGCAAGATGGTTATCCAAGAATCTTTTAGCTTCGTCCAAGAAGGAAATTTAGATATTCCTTTTTGTCCACTGACTTCATTTTCACTAGTTGATGGTGTACTCTCAACATGATCAACAAAGGTTGAAGACACTAGATTATGCAAGCGGGGAGACCAGTCCCTTAAGATCCATGGGATGCAAGGACAATCTCGATGATAGTGGTGTCCTTTGCAAATGACACATGGAGATTTAGGTTTGGAAGGTGCAGCGTATGGATTTTTTCCAGATGATGCATGGTTTCCCTCTTTTGCCATTGGCTTCTTCTTCTTCTTCTCCTTCCCTTTCTTCTTCTTCTTAGCTACTTGGTTTTTAGTGTTACTAGTTTCACCAAGTGAAGAGGAAAAGGAGAGGGAGAAACAAACGAAGTAGAAGGTAGGGGAACCACTCCAATATCATCTGGATGTTGATTTGATTGCTCAGGAATTATGGTGTTTTGAACGACAAAGGTCGAGAATAGCCATACTGGCAAGCCAACTGTGAGTCCTGGAAGGGACAATGTAGCCATGTATGGAGCACCAATATCTCCCCAAGAGGAGAAAGGACTAGAATTTCCCCCAAGGGGAAATCCTTGATTGGTGGACTCCATTTCCTCAACCTAAGACCAATGAGGGAACAATGATTTTATTCCAATTAAAATAAATTTTATGACACTTTGACACAACTTGCATTTTCAATTTTTAAGAGTCGAGAAAAAGCTAAAGTTGACTCTAGTCGCCTTCGATTTTTAATGAGCTTGAAGTGACAAGTGCTCAGATGGAACTTTTCTTTTAAGGAGTCTAAAAAGGAACGAAAGTGACTACTCTGGAAATATAGATAGAGGGATTACAAAACCAATCACGAAACTGTAATATAATTTTATGTATGGTAGTCAATCTTCCCGAATCCTGTGTTCAGTGCATTGTGATCAATAGGGCGGTAGACACGGCTTCCCAAGGATAAAGGACATCAGTCTATTGTGGTCTCCCAATATATACTCGAAGGTACATGGGAGCACAGGTCCATACTGGCACTTGTTGTATCAAAGAGGAGGAATCACCCAACCTGTGATGAAAACGATAGTTACCAAGTTTTACGACACCGGAATACGTCTCTAGCCTAGACTTCTAGATGTTCTGTGTTAGGTTCCAAAGCATTTTTATGTTCATTGAGGTTTATTTTATAGTTTATCTTTCTTAAGAAGTTTGCCTTTCAAGGTTCACCATGTGATGTAGATATACAATTCCTAAATATGCAATCTAAAATGATAAACAGTCATTTATTTTCTTTTATCAATGAAAATCCTAGCTACTAAGGAAAGAAGAGTAAAATTCTTTCAACATAGAGCAGAGAGCACACACTAAATGCACTTTTCCTAAACCAATTTTTGCATGCAATCTAAATGAAAATGCACGTGCATGTATTTATTTTTCCACTTTCTTAATGTGAGAATGACAAAAAGAAAACTAAATATAGATCTGAACTACTTTTCTCCAAAGCGACACTTTAACAAATTGTTTTTCAAAAACGAAAGGAAGACTAAGATGACACTTTCACTTTTGAATGGAGAACTGTTTTAAACACTTCAAAGAATTGATAATTCAAATCAAATACAATGGCAAAAGTGTAATCGACTATCTAAAAGAGGAAGACTTTACAACACTCTTTTCTTGACTGAAAATGACAATTGCGACACTTTCAAATAAAAAAATGATAGTTCGATTAAGCTACTTTTTGCAAAGGAGGACTGTAAATGATGAAAAATACATAAAAAACATTCACAATTCCTTATCAATGGAGGCTAAATAATGTAAAGGAAGAAGTTTTCGACAGTGATATACTAATCATAGACAACAAAACTACTGAATAGAGCTAAAAACAATGAAGAAAAAACCAAAATCTGGAGGCAGAAATAGTCTCATTCAATCATTGCACCTGTCCTTAAGGGAAACAGGGGTAAATCTTACCTACAGCACACGGGAGGTGCGATGCTTCCAGACTGCCAATGAGAGATAGTGCAATGGTCCAAGGATGAGACTGAGCTCGGTTTTCATTCACAATGTGCAGCTAAGTTCAGGGGTTTAGGCTGAGCTTATGATAGGAAGTAAACACAAAGTATAGGGGCCGATTTAATGAGGTTATTGAGCTACCACAAGGGCTCTTAGGATGTTTGCAAGTCAGATGTTCAGTTCATAAACCAACCCAGAGATTGACTGAAGCAGCATTGACCTACTTTGCAGTTGCATAGAAAAAGCAGTTCGAAGGCTAGCTAGCTTAACTTTAGGCTCCATTTGCAGTTTATAAAGTAAACAATAGTAACAATCAAACAAACTATTCAATCCCCAGTGGAGTCGCCATTTTGTTTCTAGGAAAACTAGTGTCTATTCAAAGCTACTAGTCCCACTAAGATGGGTAGGTATCTTAGAAACAAAGAATTCAAAGCGACTTGTGTTTTCCTTTATTAGAGATAGATGAGAGAGAAGCAGAGAGTACCAACCTCATTCTTTCGCTTGTCTCCTTGCTCATTTCCTCTCTCCCTTGATAGAGCTTTCGCCACTCCTTTCTCACTTGTCTCACTTCAAAGAACACCTGTAGAGTGAAAGCAACAAAGTACCATCAAAGCATAGACATCTATAACCATAAGCAATATAGGATCAGATGTATATTAACCATACAAATGCGTACACAAATAGAAGATTCAGAAATATACAAGTATATGGAGGAAAACTCAAATAACTTTATTGATAGAAGTAGTAGAAGAGAGGATTACAACCCAGCTGTCTGATCCAGTGCCATCCTCCCAGCATGAAAGCCCTCTTCACCTCATGAAAATCTAGATCACCCAACAATACAATGCTTCACAGAGAAACCAACAACACTTCCTTACAAAATACAAAATTCCAGCCTTTGGATCTCTAGGATGAGGGATCCATATATAGATATTTGTAGGGGGGGTGAGTCAGCTTCTAGGATTTTGATTAGTATCATTTCACTGATAGTTCTTGGTTCCACTTGGAGATTTCATGATCTCTTACCCATCCCTTGGTGAATTCAGAGAGGCAAGTGTCATATGAGTAGTTTCTAGAAGATTCTTTGGGTTTCCACCTAGCAAACTACCTCTACCAATTGTCTGCTCTCACTGATCGCACCCTGCAGAAGGGCTTTTTAGTATGCATCACACCCTTTGTGTGTAGCAGGTGAGATGCACCGCACCCTTAGCATGGAGCAGTTTGTATGGTCTAGTTTTGACTAGTTTTGAGAAGTTTTTGAGGGAGAACTTTTGGGAAATGATGCAATCAGTTGACCTTGATCTGTTAGGGTATGAAACAACACTTTTAGGGGTTTAGAAGCCCTTGGTTTATGGACATATGTGATTGGGGTTGCAGTGCCCAAATATTTCTACAACTCTAACCCCTAAGGAAAACTAAAATTTCACTAATTTGGGCCCCCAACCATGCCCATGACAAGCCATGAAAGCGACTAGGGCCTTCCAGTCACTCCCACGGCAAGGGCATGCCAATGACTATGGACGTTTTCAACTAGTTATGAGCTAGTGACCTCAGATTTTGTGCCAATGTTTTAGGTCCAAGACTCAGGCCACTTCCCAAGACTTCATGAAACCTTCAAATATTCTAAATGATAGTGAAAAAAAGGTACAAATGAAAACCATTGATCAATGACTTGACTAGACCCCTACTAGCCATGACAAACATTTCGTCAAACATGTCATGAATATGTAATCTACATGTCTTAACAACAATGTTGATCATAGGGGTCTCATGCATATCTGAGATTCATAAAGAAATGTTGTTTCCTTATCACAATAGTTACATTATCATCTATTAGGTCATATATTGCTGGTTTGTTAGGGCCTGACCTAGGTTCAGAAGTGTTTTACCCAAACAAATCTCGAAACTATCGGCCCTTTCAGCAACTGTTCATGGAGAGCAGACTGGGTTCTCACCCGAGGTAGTATGGGAGGGTGTTGGAACCAAGTTTCTGCACCCTAGGGACATCTTGATGAGATCTAGAAAGGTCGTGAACCAATCATGTGCACTTGCGCTGCTCCGCACAGTTATCTCACCTTCACGTAGCTCTGTCCAGAGTGTAAAGAGGTGCTACTAAGACCCTTTACCTGTACGGTGTTATTCTTATATATTTGACTAAAATTTTTGGTCCCAATATTATTATTTACTCATTTAACCTTTATAACCAGTGCATAGAATCATAAACTATAAAAAGATGCAAGAATCTAACCAAAACATAAACACATAGATCAGATGCAGAATATTCCAAAAGCAGCTTATCTTTTATTAACCTTCTGTTCTAGTGCAATCCAATTCCAAACTGTGCACTCAACTGCAAGGGTCCATGCACACAACTATGGACTCTACCAAGCCTCTATGCGCATAGCTGCAGAGCCTCCTTCCTACTCCTATAACCCAAGACTCGGACTTACAGACTTAGAGCGAATATCGCATTCAAAAAGCCATAGTCATCCAAAACAAACTCAAAAACTGATTGCTACACTTAGAGCCTCACTCTATTTATACATTCCCATGGTCCACGGACCATGGGTAGGCCGGCCTACTCTATATTAAATTACAATATTTGAGGGTAGACAACCCTTTGACTTGACTCATTACAATTCACGCTCTATGCACTACGCGGAGCCTTTACAATACCATTACCCAAAATTGTGGGCTTTAAGCCCCAAAACCATTACCCGAGGGATCCACTACCCAATAGGCCCCCAACACAATCATCATGACTCGTTCTGAGTCACTTGGCTGGTGCGGTGATCTTCACGCGAAGTTCATCCAGCAATCTCTACGCTTCGCTTACATCTGCAACACATTCTTCCACTATCTGTTGTACCCATTGTGCACGTATTTTCGATTTTTCGTTGTTAGGTGCAATTCCTTGCCTGAGTGCATATACACCATGCATTTGTGCCAGCTTTCCCTTGATCTTGGTGGTGACCATGAATGCTTCCTCGAGCCAAGGCCGAATGCGTTCTTTAAGCAGTGCTTCTTTCTGATGCGCAACATCCACCTGGGCCTTTAGAGCCTGGGCCTCGCTCATCTTGGCCAGCTGCTGAGTAAGGGAAGCTATCTGCGGGGTCCCCCAGACATTGTCGTAAGCCTACTACAACTCCTGCACTTCCGTCTCTAACCGTTGTAGCGTTGGGTCTTCCTGCAGTGAAGTGAGGGTGACGAGTGACTGATCTAGCAAGCCAGTGCAATCCTGTATGGCATGCTCTATTGCTTCCAACCTTGCTTGAATGGCATGGTGCCACTAATCTCTGACCTTCAAAACTATAGAGGGTTGTGCCTTCAACCTCAGCTCTGCGATGTGAAAGTTGAGTTCCACCTAGATCTTCATTGCTTCCTCCTTCACCTTGCGGAATCCACCGACCAATTTGTGGATCTGTATGCCTATTGATAAGTCTATTGAAATCTTTAGCTCGGGGACATGGTGACATGCTTCCTCGATGATTTTCTTCAACTACTAAGTCTATGCTACAACTTCATCACGTTGGAGGCTCAGCTGCTCGATGTTGATTCGTTGTTCATTGAGCATCTGTACTGCGCTTCCTTCCCTAGCACAGAGCTCTATCAACACTCCATCCTGTAGTTGGTATAATATTTCTCATGGAATGGTAGCCAAGTTTAATCCAAGTCCCTTGAGCCGACCTATCACGGCTCTATCCTCCACATTCTTTGTTGTCAGTGCTCCTTCCACAGCATGACAGTATTAGCCATTCTAGCTTGTAGCAACCGCTGAGTTTCTGATGTACACATAGCCCCGTAGGAAGCTGCCATTCCCTGCTGTGGGGGCTGTACTTGAAGTTCTTGAAGTTGTGTTCTAAGTGCCCCCAACACATTCTGTTGCTCTATCATTGCTTCCCAGAGTGTCTCCCTAGAGACTTCGCGAATTGTATCACCAATGTCACATAGGTCACCCTCGATCAGTGTAATAGGCGCCCCATCCAACTTGGAAGCCTTGGCCTTGTTCCGTGGCCTAGTTCGTTCTATCACACATGGCTGTTTCAATTATGTAGAGGTGGTGCTTGGGTCCATACCTTCTGTCATATCATCTACCCCATGCCTTTTGGTCAAGTTTTGGCCTCTTTCTTCTGATGTCATAGTGGTCCTGACTGTTGTTGTCTTTTCCGTGGCGTCCTTCGCTACCTCCCAGGACACCCGTACTTCTGCAGCTAGCTATTCATTCTGCTTCTGTTGTGCTAGAAACTTGGTGGCAGCCTTTTGTCTTTGAATCTCTGTCTCATCGCACACCACAAGATCTGGTGCATGCTATTGCGATGGCCATGTTTCTAGTACCGCAAACACAGTGTCATCTATCGCGATGAAGGGAAGCGTGGTCCACCTCTGTTATGGATCGTCCTGTGCCCTGATATACACATTGTGCATGTCGGCTTCAAAGTCTACAACGCTCTTCAAACTGTCATATACCGAGGTGGATAGGCACGACCATTTGTTGATCCATAGCTGTACGCTCGCCTGCATCAGTACCCAGAAGATATTTGATCTAATAATCACCCTATGAGTGACCTGAATTAAAGATTTATCAAATGAAGGTATTACAGACTCATGTGTTGGTGTGTGTCTATGTTATTTAGGTAACGGATTGATCAGATTGCAAATACACAGAAACTTGAAAGGGAAAACAGCAAAGAAATACAGTAAGCAAATACAAGAACACAAGAAATTAATAAGGAGTTCACCCTATCCTCCAGGGCTACATCTTCGGTCTAGCTCTCAGTGGTGAACTTCTTTTATTGTGTCTTGAAGCAGAGAATCATAATGAAGGAGCTCAATACAAGTCTCCTGAAATAGATTGGCTTGGCAGGGTGGTTCTTGGATTCCCCAAGCCACTAGAGTACACAAACTCTTTTCCTTGCCAGCTCTTTTACCTCTATGGTCTGACAAATCCTCTCAGGGATGGCTCAAACCTCTCAAGCTCTCGAGTGCTCAACATTACCTTTGGTCAGCTCGGCCCCTTGTCTTCTTTTTGCTTTTTACTTCACTGGTTCTTCTCTTCTCTATCTCCTGTCTTCAATGTTCCTCTTCGGATGTGTCCTTTCTGTTCTCTGTTCATGGCTTTAAAGCCACTCGAGCTCATGGCTATTCGATTCCTCTTACAACTTTGTCAGATTGCCTACTATAGTTGCACTTGGAGTTCCCTATCTCAGTGTCATCATCAAAATCACAGGGAGCAACCACTTGTCCTCCTGCGAACTGCACCAACTTGCCTCGTCAGTTCGTTTCTTTAGTTACGTTACGAAATGAGTCATTTGCCACCTTGGTGGTCAATTCAGACTTCGAATTCTTTCATATCATGGCTTAATCCCCCATCAATTCCATCTTTCCCATTTGGCGCGATCTCAACTGTTAGATCTGGAGCCCTTGGATCCAACGCCATCATCTTGTTTCATGCAGTTGACTTGATCGACCATTAGCGCGTGATGAGCGGCGATTTTCTCTCTCCTCTGCCTACCACACATCGGGCGCTGAGTGGAATCGCTCCATTTTCGCTGAAACTAGTTACTGCCCAGGGATGCCTCCAACCAATACCATTGGTTTTTGGGGCGTGGGTCCCGCCTTTGCCTTTAGCCTTTTTCCCCATGGTTTTCCTGGCTCTCATGTGACTGAGTGCTCGGTGCTTCCCCCATTTTAATGGTTTTCACCTAGCACTAATTTTGCATCAAAAACTCCCTCTGTTTCCCGATCTGGGCTTCCCAGGGGTTAATTTCGACTCCCGTGCAGTCTCCATGGGCCTCGGTCAACGCGCTTTGACCGAGGTGCTCGTCGTTCCATGCTGGCTGCCAACTGCCATAGGTTTATAGGTGTTTTTGATTGTTGTTCTAAATTCTTTGAAGTATTTCCTGACCTAGTGCAACCATGGTTCTTTTGATTAGTCTTTATGGATCCAATTCAAATCACGGCCTTCCCACTGAAAAGATTTTGGACCACCAAAAGTTGGTTTTCTTTCAAGCATCGACTAAGTGAGGGTACTTCTGTCTCACTTGCTCAATCTCAATCCACTCTGCAATGCTCGGCTTTGAACCTTTTGAGTCCAATTCTAAGGTACTCAACATCTCCTCTTTGCGTTGTCCTCACCTTCCTGTCCAGCATTGTGTCTTCCTACAATTCATTAAGATATTCAGCTAGTAGGTCATCAATAGAAGGTAATTGAATCTGCTCTTCAGGATCCTCAATTAGAGAAAGTTCCAACAATCTCGAGCAATCTGCATTTACGACTGAGCAGATGTGCATGTAAGCTAGTATATTAAGGAGAAAATCATTTTCACCGATCCTCTCAAGTATCTTGAAGGGTCCATACTTGATAAGATTTAGCTTTTTACCTTCACCTTGCATCCTGTCCTTACTGATATACAATCAGACTTGGTCACCAACTTGGAAAATATGCTCCATCCGATGCTTATCATGCCTAGCCTTGTATCTAGCTTGGCTCTTTTCTATCTGTTCTTGTACTCCCTGGTGGATCTCCTGGATCTGTTCAATGAACCTAGTTGCCTTGTCCACATCACTTTGTCCATCAACTGTGGTGTATTTACCAAAGAAAAAATCCAAAGGAGACCTGGGTGTGAAACCAAAACAAGTCTCAAAAGGAGATCTTTGTGTAGAAGAGTGCTTTGCTCTGTTGTAAGCATGTTGCATATAACACAAATGTTCATCGCAAAACTTAGGATGTTTGCTGCAATAACCTCTGAGTAGCCAGATCACTGTCCTGTTAACTACTTCTGTCTAGCCATCAATTTGTGGATGAAAAGTTGTTCTTTTCTTCAGTTGGGTGTCAATCATCTCCCACAGACTTGACCAAAACTTCCCCACAAATCGAGTGTCTCGATCAGATACAATAGAAGTGGGTAATCCAAAATGAACCCATACATGTTCAAAGAATAGTTTTACAATTTGTTCAGTCGTAATCTTCTTATTACAAGGTATCAAAATGCACATTTTGTTGAACCTATCCACAACCACATATAGATAATCATCACCCTTTCTAGACTTAGGCAGTCCCCCAAAACAATCCATGGAAATACTTTCCCAAGGGTGACAAGGAACTAGTAATGGAGTATACAGGTCTAGTTTTCTATTGTTGGGCTTGCTTTTAGCACACATAGTACACCCTCTTACATATCTAGAAATTGTCTCACTCATTTTTGGCCAATAACAAAATCTTTGTAGCTGTGAAATTGTTTTACTTACCCCAAAGTGACCTGATATCAGAGAAGTGTGTGCTTCTCTAATTATCTTTACTCTCTCAGTTTGTGGAATGCAGAGTTTCCCACAATGATATAAGAGACGGTCCTTCACATGATAATCCAATTCTTCTACCCTTTTTCCTTGACTCAAAGTTGCATATACATCTTTAAAGTCTATATCTTGAGAATATTATTCAATGTAGCTTTCATGTAGTACAGAATTATGCTTAAGTATAGTAGATGCATTTATAATGGGTCTAGATAACATGTCTACAACTTTGTTATGTATGCCCTTTTTATATCTAATGACTAAATGAAACTGTTGTAGAAAACCCATCCATCTGTAGTGACTTGATTGTTGCATTTTAGTTTGGGAGTGTAGATATTGAAGTGGTTGATGATCAGTATGTATTATTGTCTCTTTGCCCATTAAGTAATGTTTCCACTTTTTCACACTTTGAACTAATGCATACAACTCTTTATCATATGTAGGATAGTTGACTACTGTAGCATTAAAAGTCTCAGAATGATAACATATGGGTTTACTATGCTATGTCAACACTACTCCCATGGCATAGTCACTGGCATCTGTTGTTGGGTTGTGTTATATTCTTTCCACATAGTTAACAGGGGGTTTGAGGGGTACCCTTAACCCCACTTTATGGGGTCCAGGGCAGCACCGCGGAAAGTTTTGGTTTTGGACCCTATGTTAGGTTGGGCGGACCCACCTATGGTTTTGTGCATGATTTTCGCACATGTTTTTTGGACGCGATGGTTTTCGGTCCATGGTATTGGACATGATGGCTTTCGGTCTATGGTATTGGATGCTTCGACATGTATAAATATGTATTATAACATTGAAAGGAACATAATGAAAAATTAAGCTGGTATTCCCAGTTTTGGGATCCAGGGGAAATCTATGTGTATATGTGTTTTATGTGTTATGCTTTCACATTGGTTATTTTCTGTGTTTTAGAATTTGTATGTAGGTAATTTCTGTACAAGGTTAAAACCTACACATCATAGATGAGCGTGGTGCACATGTGGAGCCAACCAAGGTCCAAGTCATTTAGGACTAGCAAACCTCGACCACTCTAACAGAGCTTCGTAGCTTTTTGGGCCTTGAAATTTTTTATCAAAGGTTCATGTTGAGATTCTCCCATATAACATGGCCTTTGAGTCAAATTACTAATGGCAGGGTGAAATAAAAAATTTCTTGGTCCGAGTCCCAATAGAAGGCATTCATTGACTTGAAGCATTACCTCTACTCTACAACGGTACTCACAATGGCATACCTACAACAACCATTTGAAATCATGACAGACGCCTCATGCTATTCTTTTAATGCAGTCCTTACCCAACACAAGAATCTAGTGACCTATCATAGTGAGACACTTTCTGATACAATTCAGAAGTATCCCACCTATGATAAAGAAATGTATTCCATCATGGAGGCTTTCCAATAGTGGAAGCACTACATTATGTGGAAGGAGATGGACATCCACATTGATCACCGACCTCTTCATTTTACACAAAAATAGGGGAAGTTGTAGAATGATCATCATCAGAAGTGGTCTACATATCTTCAACAATTCCAATTGAAAATTAAATACAAAAAGGGCAGCACTAGTCATTTTGCAGACTGCCTCAGCCGGTCCCCAGTCGCATCAATAACTACTGCTCTCAAACCTTGTGGTCATTGTTGGTAGGCCGAAATGCTCCATTTTTATTCCCTTCCTATTACAAAACCACAATCATTAACCTATGTTTATCTACATAAACCTCCTCATTTCTACATTAGTCCAAGAACATTGTCTATTCCTGCAAAAACTTCATATTTCATGTTTAAGCTTTATTACGTGCTTAATTAATCATTTTAAATAGATTTCATGCCTTTAATATTTCTTGTGACTTATATTTACTTTCCTAAAGCATTCTATAAGCTAAAGTATTAATCGTTATGCTAGATTGATCTAGTGTAGGTAGATTCCTACACTGCCAGAAACTATCCTTTTCGTGATCTTCATAAAAATTTGATCACTTCACGCTGACATCTTGGCCCATGTCATCCAGTTCGGTTGCAGTCATCTGGAGTTGAACTCAAAATGGAGGATAGTCAGGGATATGGTCGAGGATCAAGTCTATGGCCAATGAATAGTTCATGCCTTATTATAGCCATCGGCTTAATTTTGTAATTTCGTTTGTTATTTTGTTTCAATCGAAAGGCTTGATTTGGAATGACTATAATTTTTGGTTACAGCCATAGGCCAAAGGGTTGTATAGAATGTATATTTAAGATAGAACTAGGCTAGCAAGTGGTAGCGATAGCGGATAGTTGTTATTTCTGGTTTATTTGTAACTTCATTATCACCCTTGTTTTGGGCTGGACTTGAACTGAAATGTATATTTTCTAATCGAAATTAATAAAAGGAGTTGTGCCATGATTTTCTCAGTCTGCGTTATAATTCTTCATTGATGTGTTAGTAGCATGCTAAAGGTTCTCGTTTCCTAAAATGGGAAACGCGCTGGTTGGCTAGGGTCCAGACAACCTAGCTCATTTACCCTCTTGCTTTATTATCTTTAAGGTGTCTTAACTCCATTTATTTATAGAAGTGGGGTTTGAGTCTTGATTTCACGCTTTCTTTTGAATTCTAATTTACTTCATTAAAAATGTCAAGTGTAAATGGATCCGTTGTGTGAAAGTTAAATTCAATTGCTTCATGTAATTTCTTTCCTGGTTTACTTTCTCTTGGATCATGTAGATAAGATCCTTCCTACACCAGTGCATGTAGGATCACGCACCCTTGTTCACTAGTTCATTTACAGTAAATGTTTCATTCTTTTTCCTTTATGTCACTTTTTCTATTTCTGTAAAGCAAGCATTTATCATCTGAAGGAGACATCTCTAATACTAAAAGTTAAATTCTTAAAGATTAAGGATAACTTTGTGAAACAGAAAAGAATGTTGTTGCATATCTCAATTTGTATTTGCACTTCGTGATTTAAGGAAAAAGACTAGAACTAATCTGGAATATTATAGTGAACCATTTCGAGTTATATTTGATTACATGCAAAACCCCTTTGGTTGAATAAAGTTTTCTTCCAAAGACTATTTTTATCTTGAGAGTTTATTTCCATTTTTGATTCCGTTGATTAAAGCATTCTTTTCGTACGCAAGATTATTTCATATTTTTACTCGCACTTTCAATTCTTTTTATAGTTAACATGCTGTTTTGATTTTCCAAAAGAAAATTAGAATACTTTTTGTAGGAAGCTTCGTTATGGTACAAGGACTAGTGTCTTATTACAGGAACAGAGTGCTCAAGCCTTGAGGCTTAGAGCCTGTAGAGGAAAATATAAGTCTTCAATATGAGTGTAAGATATACTTCTCACATAAGTTTTGCACCTGCACTAGTGCAAGCAGATTGCAAGAGTAAAGGAATGACCACTTAGTGTGAGAAGGAAAATCATTTGGAAGGCATATCTCTTCAAGGGCCCAGTTGTTAAACTACCATCACCGATATTGAGGATAACCATAGAGTTTTACTTCAGAAATCAAGATTGTTTACAACAATGTGAAAGTTCCTTTATTTGATTTCTTCACAAATGCATTCTTTTACATTCCAGCACTAGAATTACTTTAGTGTTAATTGCCTTTGATATTTTTCTGTTTGATTATGCAAAGTTTCAGTTGAGAAGTAGGAATAGAAATAGGAAAAATTCATACTACTTCTGGCATTACCTATGCTTCGTCTCTAAGTTTACGAAGCCCCGGGTAGACAATTAAGTGTTGAAGGAGCTTTCTTAAGTGCAATTTGTGCACCCAACATTTTCATGTCGTTGCCGGGGAGGTGATTTGAATTGGTAAGAATTTTCCATTTTTTACAATAGGGGTAAGTTTGCTATTATTTTTTCAACAATGTGCTTCTATTGCTTGAAGGAATTTATAGGTGTTTAGTTATTCTTGTGTTTCAGCATTTTATTGGAATTTTTTTTTTGCCATTTTTTGAAATGAATGCATAAAAGAGGTAGGGGTCCAAAGCCCACTAAGGGCCAAAGAAATACTCATAAATTTAAAATAAGATCTCATATTGGGCCTTCTCTTGTAGGCAAAAAGTCCAAACAGACCCAAACTCATCACACAGTGACAATCTACTTGGGTTGTGGTAGCAGCAGTCCAAGTGTGACACAACCCACTAAGGGGAAGAAGGGGACTATTAGAACCCATAGTTAGCCTTCTCATCATATTGAGAGCGGTTTTCTTGGAAGAGCAACAATGGTAGATTAGGAAGACCATGCAAAAGGAATTGGTGAAAAATCAGGTAAATGAGGAATAATCCACTTTTGGATTCCAATTGTGGATCTTGATACACAAGTACAAATGAAAAATATTTCACCATCAGTTCTTCCTCATTTTTATGGTAAGGTACATGAATACCCAGACTCTTTCTTATTTGAGTTTGATATTTTGTGTAGAAGTTATGATTATTCATCTGTTGCCCAAAAGTTAAAGTTGTTTCCTGCAACTCTCAAGGACACATCACTTCGCTAGTTCATGGGACTAGGAGGAAACACTATATCTTCTTGGGAACAAATGAAGAGAGTGTTCTTGTCAAAGTATCAGGAATATTGTAAAACTAGAGATATTCAAGATGAAATCTTTACCATTGTGCAAAATGATGATGAGACTCTAGAAGACTACTTGGCAAGATTCATGTACATCCTCTAGAGGTCAAAGAACAAATTTGATCTAAGTACCATTTGAACTTTGTTCTTGGTTATGGGAAAACTAGTATTCCTAAAGAATTCTAGCCCTCTAGGTTTGGCAACTACCTTAGAAACAATAGTTTAAAGCAATTCAATGATTTCTTCTATGTGTAACATATAAGAGAAAGATAATGGAACCAACCTAGAACTTCCGCTTAATCCCTTGCTTGATCTCTCTCCCCTTTGATAGAGGTTGCAGCTCCTCCCCATATTTAACATGCTTGGAGAGTACCTGCACAAGTACAACAGCAAAGAACCATAAAAGAATCGTGATCGATTACAACATAAACATTACAGAATCAGATATATAATGAACAAATTATAGCATTAAAAAATGATAACATTCACAATTGCACAATCATATGGAATAAAACTTGAAGAAATTTATTAATAGAAGGGAGAATTACAACCCAGTTGTCTGATCCAACATCATCCTCCTAGCTTCAATCCTTCTTTACCTCATGAAGTAGCAATACCACTCCGACAATACAATGCTCTTTCCTTAATTACAAACTATCAACACTTCCTTGCAATTCACAATATTTTAGCCTCCAGATCTCTTAGATGAGGGATCCATTTATAGATGTGTGCAAGGGTGTGAGTCATCCATGGGGGTTGATAAGTGTCATTCCACTTGTTACAATGGGTTCCATAAGAGAAGGGATTGGAGATTTCTTAAATCCCTTATTCATCCTTGGGCAAATTCAAAGAGGCAAGTGGCATAGGAGAACGTTCTAGAAGATTTCATGAACAATCAACTGACAAATGTCCCAGACATTTGTCCATCCTCACCCATCATACCCTATAGAAGGCCTAAACAATATGCATCACACTTTACTAGTGGAGCAGTAAGTACGGTTGAATTTAGGCAGTTTCTAGATGGTTTCTCAGGTGGAATTTTTGGGGAATGATGTATTTAGATGACTATGTTCCTTTAGGGTATGAAACAACTCTTTTAGGGGTTGATGAGCCCTAATACATCGACATATAAGTTTGGGGTTGATGTGCCCAAATACGTCTATAAAAGTTTCCCCCTAAAGCATGAGGTCGTAAATATTCATGTCGGGTGAAATGCTTTATCATGAGGATCTGAAGTTTCGAACTGGAAGGTGACCTGCATAAGTTACAGTACAATACATCATCATAATATAATTTTTCATGATCTAGCTAAGGGAGGAATTTCCATGCTCAACTTTATAATTTCATTTCATGTACATAGATCAGATAGTTGCCTACAGATACAGATTTGTGATTCTACAAATATAGAGTCGTAATCCATGGTTAGGATGACCATATGTGTAGAGCCTTTGCACATTTGATTTTTTTATATCCCTGAATATATTGTAGCCCAGATAGATGAAACTAGATTCAGGGTCTTCAAACTCATTCAAAATTCGCTCGACGTACAAGTCAATCCATGTGAGGAGATGTTCTAAAGTTGAACATGGAAAGACATCACCTGATTACCAGCTAATGATGTGATTTGTTAATGGACGTGAGAGGAATCACCGATAATGATAATGACCCTCAAGGTACTACAGTACAATTCACGTGGTGTGAATATATGATCTAATGTCGAACACCATGCAAAATCTTTTGGTCGAAGGCCATTGATGTCGACCTATCACCGGAAGTGAGAAACTTTCCATTGATACATGTAAGCTCCAAAGCACTGAAAGGGTTCTAAGTCAAATTCTTTGATGACGAGCTGATGTTGACAAGAAGTGACTCATCGTAGGAGGGCCTTGATGTATCCCACATCTACCACACAAAACTAAGAAAATGATTTCTGGAGGTGAAAAACGAATTGATGACACAAGGTTTAGGAATGGAGGTCATGAAAAAATGAAGGTTGGAGGTATTGCAGTGGATGAGACATTAACTGGATGATGTTTTCTCAACTGAATGACTTCTCTTGAACATGTTGGTGACACTGAGATGAATTGGTAGTGTTAACCCCAAATGATGGATGGTGTGAAAGACCAATGGTGAGATGACCAATGAATGGAATAATCCAAGCCAACTCAATTACGGAGATGAAGTGAAAGTTTCATGTTCAAGAGTGACCTGCTACCATAAATTATTCAAGTTTTTTCCCTTTTTCCCAGGTCATTGCTAACTAATACCTCTTTATTTTTGTCAAGCTTGAGGAGGATAACATATTCTTGTTCTATAATTTTCCCTTCGGGCAAACCTGGCGCTATTTAATGTTTTAGTGAGTCTAGCGACAGTGAAACTCGGTCTCGTCTAGATGGACAAGTTTGTCGCTATTGTTTTAATGAATTTAATGACAAGGATAACTTGGTACTCGGTCCTTTTCATGTTTAGAGAGTTTGAAAAGGGATGAAAAGAAAAATCCATAAGTTCTTTTTCGTAAATTAATCCCTCAGGTCCAAAAAAGGATAAAATAATACAGGAGGGATGACATTTCCAATACTTTAATGAGATGGAAAAGATAAGCGCTCGACAATCTTTTCATATTTAATGAGTCTGAAAAGGATTTAAAGAGGACTCTATTTTGAGGAACGAGTGGTGTCTAGGGTAAAAACTGGTTTTGGTGATGTTGGAACTTCTCAAAACATGTTGATTTATGTTAAGAGGCTAGCTAATAAGACCACTCATTGAAACTATCCCTCAAAAAGGTAGCACAACCAAGTGAAAGAATATGATCGGCCGAAGAGATGGTGGTGATGAGATGAAAACAACCAAGGCTCAAAAGGCTGATAGAATGGCAATTACAAGGGTTTGAAAATGGGTTCATTTTTAGACAAGCTTGAACCATAGGAAACTATGGTTGGATTCGGTTTCATGTTTACACAAGCTTGAAAAGAACAAACTATGCTTGGATTCATTTTCATTTTTACACAAGCTCAAAATGAAAAAACCATGCTTGGAAAATGGTTCCCATGCCCCCAGCATGATGAAAGGGAGAGTCTCTTGTAACCAGATGGAAATCACTGTGGTGAAGCAGGATGGTTGTCCAACACCTTTTTGGCTTCGTTCAGATAGACAAAGGTGAATGGTGATATAGACAAAGGTGAATGGTGTGATAGACCAATCACATAACCTACAGGGAAAAATATCTTTACTACTAGGTGCATGCCCCCCAAGCTTCATCACATTCACCAGACTACTCATGGCTATTAGGTGGATGGAATGAAGGTTCAAGTGAAAGACTCAACTTGGAATTGGGTACCTTGTTTCATTTTTAAATGAGCTTGACACAAGACAAGGAATTATGCTCATATTTTTGGTTTCATTTTTTAATGAGGTTGACACAATATAAGGAACTATCCTCGATACCCTTGGTTTCATTTTTTAACGAGGTTGACATAAGACAACGAACTATCCTCAGACCTTTGATCACAACCCTTAAGAGGTCATGAAGGAGAGATCTAGTTCCAATGCCCCCAGTACATGATATACAACATCACTGAAATGATCGTCAGTTGATGTAGGTATGGAATAGGTTGCCAAATAATTAATCCGTGGTGGGGTTGATACCATTGGTATAAATCGACCATTTAGGGATGATGGTTTACTAGGAGCTATATTTGGATTGGGAAATGAAAGCTGGCCAATGATGAGAATCCTGCCTTCATGCGGGAAACAAATCACTTGAAAGAGTGTTGAAACAATAGCTCCCATGTGATAAACATAGTCGCGACCAAGAAGTAAATTGTAATCTAAAGGTCTTGGGACTACCATCATGTTCAGATAAATGGTTTTTCCTCCCAAAGTGATAGGTAATTGAGGAAGGATCCCTAACAGTTGACTGGTTCCTTTGTTAAATCCCAACATGTTCTATGTAATAGGTACAAGTGGTGGCGAACAGAGCACTTGCCAAGCAGTTGAGGAAAGGATACCCACTGATGCACCTTCATCTATAATAGTGGCGGGTACAATCATTTTACAAACTTGTACTATGATCTGGAAATGCACATAAGAAGGAAGGCAGGGTCTTGCTAGTTGATTCCAATCAAAGGAAGTGACTAGACTACTTTGAGGGGGTACCATAGAAACGAGAGAGAGTAACCCCTTGAGTTACGAGAACTGAAGGATTTTCCTCTTGTCTTGATGGAACAGGTGGATTGCCCCCAAACTCATTTGAATCTGAGGTAACAAAAAGAACTTGAGTGTTATGATTTTCACTCTCTTCGGGAAAGGTACGATTAGCTGAAGGTGAAATCGGGTCAACTGTGACTTCGACCTACTGATTTCGGTTAGGTATAGACTCATAGGATTCACTTTCAGAGAGAGTGGTTTCAACCAACTGTTGATTTTTGTCACTTGGCTCATCAATTAGTGAAGGATTTAGGGAGAGTTTCCTGTAACTAGATGGAAGTCGCTACGGTGAAGCAGGACGGTTATCCAACACTCGTTTGGCTTCATCCAAATAGGGACAAAGGTGAAAGGAGTGATTACCTTCACATAACCTACATGGAAGCTTCATTTTTCCCTTCTATCCATGAACTTTACTATCACTAGTTGATGGTGTGTTACCAACATGATCTCCAGATGTTGATGACATAGGATGGTGTGAATGGGAAGACCATTCTTCCAAGATCCAAGTAAAGTAAGGACAATTTCGATGAGGATGGTCTTCCTCACAAATTATGCATGTATAGTTGACTTTGTGAGGCTTAATGGATGGATTTTCATCAAATGTTGCATTCAGAGCAATGGTTACCTGGTTTCCCCCTTGCTGAATTAGCTTCTTCTTCTTCGTCTTCCCTTTCTTCTTCTTCTTAGCCACCTAGTTACTAGTACCAATACTTTCACCAAATGAAGAGGAAGAGGGGGAGGGAAAAACAAACGAGGAAGAAGGCAAAGGGTTAACTTTAGGATTAACTGGAGGTTGATTTTGTCTAGTTGGAGGTGTACTCGATTTCAGAGAAGTTTCGACATTTTGAACCAAGGAGGTTGAAAATAGCCATACTAGCAAGCCTATGGTAAATCCCGGAATGGATAATGTAGCCATATAAGGAGCACTATTATTTCCGAAAGAAGGAAAAGGACTAGGATTCCCATCGAAAGGGACTCCTTGATCACTGGACTCCGAATTCGTCGCCATATGTCTCAACCTAAGATCAACTAAGGAATAGGGATGTTATTCCAAATTCAATTAATTTTAATGATGCTTTGACACAACTTTTCTTTTTCAGTTTCTAAGACTCGAGAAAAGGTTAAAGATGACTCTAGTCTCCTTTGATTTTTAATGAGCCTAAAAGGACAAGTTCTTAGATGGACCTTTTCTTTTAAAGAGTCGAAAAGGAACAAAAGTGACTACTCTGGAAAATCTAGACAGAGGGATTACCAAACCAATTGCAAAACTACAATATACATCTTGGTGATAAATTAAAAAGAAATTACCAAGGACTTACGTATGGTAGTCAATCTTCCCGAATGCTATGTTCAGTGCATTGCGATCAATAAGGCGACAGACTTAGTTTCCTATGGATAAAGGATATAAGCCTGTTGTGGTATCCCAATATATACCCGATAGTACGGGGAGCACAAGTCCATGCTACCACTTGTCATATCAAGGAGGAGGAATCACCCAACCTTCAATGAAAATGATAGCCACTAGTTTTAACGACACCAGAACACGTCACTAGCCTAGACCTCTAGATATGTTGCGTTAAGTTCCAAAGAATTGTTAGGTTCATTGAAATTCATTTCAAAATTGATCTTGTTTAAAGTTTTCCTTTCAATGGTTCACCGCGTGATGATGATATTAAATTCCTAAGATGAAATCTAAAATGATAAACAATCTTTGTTTATTTAAGCAATGAAAATCCTAGCTACTAGGGAAAGAAGATGGCAATGCTTTTAAGCAAAGACTAAAGAGCACACACTAGTGCATTCCCTAAATCATGTTTTCACACACAAATCAAAAACTTCTAAATGCAAATGCATGTATTTTTTTTTCGCTTTCCTTAATGTGAAAAATGCCAAAAAGGAAAACTAAATGTAGCAAAGATCTGAAATATTTCACTCAAAATGACATTTTCGACAATTTCTTCTTCAAAAGAGAAATGAAGATTCAAAATGACACTTTTCAATTTTGAATAAAAATGATTTCGAAACTTCGAATATAAACAAATCAAATCAAATACATGAAGAAAATTTCAATCGATTATCAAGGGAAGGAAGAATTCACAACACTTCCCTTTTCGACACAAAATGACAATTACAACACTTTTTGTACCAAAGCGACAAATCGATTTAAACAACTTTTCGACAAAGGATTGTAAATGATGAACAAACACACAAAAAAAATTCACTAATCCTAATGTAATTGAGGCTTATCTAAGTGATTCAAGCAAGTTTAAGTAAAGAGGCATTGTTCATTTGTAGAAAAACAACCAAACAAAACTGTAAACAAGGTCAAAGACCCTCAATTTCTAGAATGGAAAAAGGGTTCACTCAATCATCGTACCTGGTCTTCATAGAAATAGAGATTCATCACACTTACTACACTTGAGATGTGCGATGCATACTGAGTCACAGTGGAAGATAATGCGATGGTCTAGGGAGTGAAACTAAAATGGGTTTTGGCTCAAAGGTGGAGCTGTTTTCAATTCGTTACGGTGGGTTTTGATGAAAAATAAAGAGCAAAGTATGATGGAATGTCTTGAGAGGTTATTGAGCTACCAAAAGGGCATCTAGATGTGCTTGTAAGTCAAATTTTTAATGCATAAACTAAACCAGAGATTGACTGAAGCAACATTCATCTACTATGCAATTGCAGAGCAAGAGCAGTTCAAAGGCTACCTGGCTGACTTCAGACTCTGTCTATAGTTTGTAAAACAAACAATAACAACAAACAAACATTTTTTCAATCCCCAGTGGAGTCGCCAATTTGTTTCTTGGATAACTAGTATTCCTAAAGAATACTAGCCCTCTAGGTTTGGCAACTACCCTAGAAACAATAGTTTAAAGCAATTCAATGATTTCTTCTGTGTAACAGATAAGAGAAAGATAATGGAACCAACCTGGAACTTCCGCTTAATCCCTTGCTTGATCTCTCTCCCCTTTGACAGAGCCTGCAACTCATCCCCATACTTAACACGCTTGGAGAGTATGTGCACAAGTACAACAACAAAGAACTGTCAAAGAATCGTGATCTATTACAACATAAACATTACAGAATCTGATATATAATGAACAAATGACAACATTCACAAATGATAACATTCACATTTGCACAATCATATGGAAGAAAACTTGAAGAACTTTATTAATAGAAGGGAGAATTACAACCAAGTTGTCTGATCCAGCATCATCCTCCGAGCTTCAATCATTCTTCACCTCAGGAAATAGCAAGACCAATCCAACAATACAATGCTCTTTCCTCAAGTACAAACTATCAACACTTCCTTGCAATTCACAATATTAATCCTTCAAATCTCTTAGATGAGGGATCCATTTATAGATGTGTGCAATGGTGTGAGTCATCCATGGGGTTTGATCAGTGTCATTCCAATTGTAATAATGGGTTCCACAAGAGAAGGGATTGGAGATTTCTTAGATCCCTTATTCATCCTTGGACGAATTCAGAGAGGCAAGGGACATAGGAGAAAGTTCTGGAAGATTTCATGAACAATCAACTGACAAATGTCTTGGGCATTTGTCCATCTATGCCCATCGCACCCTATAGAAGGCCTAAACAGTATGCATCACACCCTGGCAGTGTACCACTCAGTATGCATCACACTTTTCCAGTGGAGCTGTCAGTATAGTTCAATTTAGGCAGTTTCTGGATGGTTTCTTAGATGGAAATTTTGGGGAATGATGTATTTAGATGACTATTTTCCTTTAGGGTATGAAATAACTCTTTTAGGGGTTGATGAGCCCTAATACATCGACATATAATTTGGGGTTTATGTGCACAAATATGTCTATAATAGTTCTTACATGGGCTTACTAATGATGCCATGAATAATCTAAATCTATTAGGACAAGGGGATATTGCTTAGAAATATTTTGATCAAATATGTGATTTGTGCAGGAAATTCTTGAGGAACCAATATAGATCCAGTAAAGGAATTTAGAATAGATATAAGAAAACCGAATCTACTGGTGCTATGATTATTGGATTAGAAAAAAAAATAGACAATATGAAAAACTAAATAATGAATAATGTTAGTAAACAAATAGACTCTTTGAATTTTCAACAAAAACTTTTAGAAGAGCAAGAGACATTGTCTATTTTTTGTCCAAAATGTAGAAAAAAGCATCTTTTAAGAGAATGCCATCTCGATGTTAAAGGAACTAACAAATGTGCAATTTGTACATAGAACCATGCCACGGAAAAATGTCCCTCCATACCTAGGCTAAAAGTTGTACTTAAAGGAGGACAACCTGAAGCCGAATCATTGCATGTTATGGGAGCACAAAGAAAGTAGCTTGAGGTAAGCGCAAGTACGACTCCTGAACTTCCACCGCATTGTTTTTGTTTTTAATGCACTTCCATATTCCTATCCTAACACTAGTCACTCTCAACGTTATTAGCATGGGAACCAATATCATTATGGACAACCCTCCCAATCTTGGCAACAAGGATGGAGAGGGCCAAACCATTCACACCATTCCTATATTTCACCTATGTAGTCATACCCACCTACATATGCACCTTATCCAATGCCACAACCACCATTACCTCAGTTGAGTTAGCCAATGCCACCATTTCCTTTGCCTCCACCATTTCAACCTCCTTAGGTACCTGCCCAACCTTTACCCAACCCCAATAACAAGGTGGTACAAATGGTCCACTCTATGAACCTGCTTTCGTCATCTAGATATTAGTCCATGCCAGTTGGAGTCAATGATCTCCAATTGAGATTGGGGAAGATAGTAACCTCAAAAAATCAAAATCAGCCTATGGTGATTATCAACAAGAAAGGTGAAGAGGAAACTCATGACCATTCTGAAAAAAAATGTCACCATCCAGCCCATCCCCATACCATCTGAGCCTTTTCCATCTTCTTCCAACCAATCTTCGTATCTAGAGAGGTTAGTAGTGGATAAGAATGACCCCATTTCTGAGTCTAGCTTGGCCTCTTAGCTTAGGAACCTTTTCATAAAGGTACCTTTGCTCCATGCTATCAAAGAGATCCCCATTTGCACAAAAGTCATTAGATAACTTTGCCTCAAGAATCCAAGAAGGAGAAGATTAGAACCTCAAACTATTCAATTTGTTGGTACAAAAGCAGAGTTAATGATAGGGCGTATGCATATCGAAAAATATACAAACCCTGGGAACCCTATTGTCTCTATGCAGATAGGTGATGTCCTTGTGTCCATTGTACTTATATACCTAGGGGCGACCATTAATTTTATGACCAATCAAACCATGGATCAACTTGGATTGGTCCATATACGTCCTACTCCCATTGTGCTTGAACTGGCAGATGGATCTAAAATCAAGCCAGAAGGGGTGTTGTATGATGTGGTCATTTTTTTAGAATCTTGAGAATACCCTGTAGACTTTATTGTGCTTCAGCCAAAGAATCATGTGGGATGACATCCCTTGATCTTGGGACGACCATGGCTTTCTATGGAAGATTCTTATATGGGATGTTGTTCTGGTGACATGTATATTTCCCATGGAGATACTAGGAAGAAGGTCACCTTGTATCAACCCGCTAGATCCATTCAAGAGCTTCGAGAAACTTTATAGTTAGACTACATTAGTGATAAGGAGACTCATTATGTTTCCTTGATACATTAGTATGTTGTGTTTTCACAAGAGGGTGAGATTGAAGACTTCCTGAACAATCTAGACACCATGCCCAATTTTGCATCATTGAGTCAGATTTTTAGTCTAGATTTTCAAGAAAGTCATGACTCTCTACCTCCCTTGACACCATCGCTAGCAACACCTCTGTGTACTCTTAAGCCTAATACCACTCTTGTTGAGATTAGTCTAACAAAATCCTTGCATATCAGCTCAGACTTGGATTCATCCCAGCAAGAGCAACTTGTGAATTTGTTGTGAAACCATCTTGATGCCTTTGCATGGGGCTACAAAGATATGAAAGAAATCCCTCCTTAAACTTGTACCCACGATATCTATATTAAGAATGGAGCCTAACTTGTTCGACAACCCCAAAGGCATATGAACACAGCTCTAAGAGATGTTGTAAAGGCAGAATTGCAAAAAATCTTGGATGTTGATTTTATCTATCCTATTTCCAATAGCAAGTGGGTCTCTCCTTTGGTATTAGTCCTAAAACAATATGGGAGATGGCACATTTGTATTAACTACAGAGAATTAAACAAAGCCACTCTCGAGGATTACTTCGCCCTTCCTTTCATCGACCAGGTTGACCCTGCAAAAATAGAAATTATTTTCAGTCTTCTTGTACCAAAAACTCAAAGGGAAGTGAGAGGTTTTCAAGGACATGTGGGCTGTTATAGGAGATTCACTGAGAATTTCTCAAGGATAGCTATCCCCCTTTTCTGAGTTTTGGCTAGATATAGTGATTGTTCATGGTCCATAGCTTGCCAATAGTCCTTTGATACATTAAAGGAAAAAATAGTTCAGGCACCAACCTTGAGAGGACCAAACTAGTACCTACCATTTTATATTTCCTCTGATGCCTCAGATACTACTATTGGCACATATTTAGGAAAATAAGAAGATAAGAAATATTATGCTATTTACTTCATTAGTAAAAACTTGTCACCCGCTGAACTAAATTATATGGTTACTGAGAAAGAGTTTTTAGTTGTAATTTTTTCCATTAATAAATTCAAACATTATATTATGGGATGTGAAGTCTTTGTGCATACTGACCATTCTACAAGAAGATATTTGATGAATAAACCATTAACTATCAGTAGAGTGACTAGGTGGTTATTATTGATGGAGGAATTTTATATTACTATTATTGATAGAATGGGGAAATCTAATGTATTCGCAGATTATCTTTCAAGATCAAATAATCCTTGTGAAGCAATTCCTGTTCATGATGATTTTGCTTACAAACATCTTTTCATTGTGTCGACAAAATCCCCATGGTTTGCTAACATAGCTAACTATTTAGCCACTAGAAAACTACCACCTCACTTATCCACTCATGAAAAGCTAAATATCATACAGAAAATCGCTGCATATTCCTAGATTCAAGGAGACCTCTTTTACATTGGACCAAAACTTATTATCTATAGATGTGTAAGAGAGGAACAAGTGTTTGATATTTTAAAATCTACCCATGATGAACCTTGCGGGGGTCACTTCCCTGATAAGAGGACTGCATACAAAGTGTTACGAGTTGGCTATTCTTGGCCCTCCTTGTTTAAGGATGCCAAACAATATGTCAAGTGATGTGATAGCTGTCTGCGAATTAGCCAACCTAATCAAACCAATGAAATGCCTTTATGTGCTTAGGTTATGATTGAAAATTTTAAAAATGGGCTATTAATTTTGTAGGACCAATAAATCCAACATCATTAAATAAAAATAATATTTTGGTTTGTACATAGTTCGTTACAAAATGGGTAGAAGCTAAAGCTGTTTCTTTTGCTACTGAAAGAGTTGTTGTTGATTTTCCTTTTACTGACATCTTTACTAGATTTTGTGTGCCTAGAGAATTTTTTTCTAACAATGGACCACAATTTATTTCTAATCTATTACAGGGTGTGATGGAGCAGTACAAAATTCGGCACAGGGAATCTACACCGTATCACCTGCAAGCAAATGGTCAAGTGGAGTCCATAAACAAGGTGATTGAGTCCATCCTCACAAAGAGAGTAAATACTAACAAAAAGGATTGGGCTAACAAATTGCTGGAAGCCTTGTGGGCATATCGCATCACTTGGAGGAATAACAAAGGATATGAACCATATGACCAAGTGTACCGGAAAGAAGTCCTCGAGCTGGTAGAATTCCATATCAAGACTTTAAGGATTGTAGTCCAATTGGGGCTATATCTCTCTCTAGCACAACAACAACTTCTTCTACAGTTAAATGAGTTAGATGAATTTCGAAGGGATGTTGTTCGACAGAATATCTTGGTTCAATAGCAGTGCAAGAAGTGACATGACAAGTCTATCCGAAAGAAGCAATTCCAACCAGGTGATTGGGTACTCCTTTACGATTCTAGATTCAAATATTTTAAAGGGAAATTCTAAAAGCACTGGATGGGACCTTATGAGGTGGTCAAAATGTTTGAGAATGGAGTGGTAGAAATTAAAACTATTGATGGACATAATTTTGTGTTCCTGGTAAATGGGCATAGATTGAAGGTGTATTTTCAGCCCTTTACTAAAGGAGATTTTATGCAGCAAGTCCAACAACAATCTAAAAAGGAGTTGGTAGGTGGCAACAACAACCTATTGAAGATTTTATTTTTTCTTTTTTTTCCTCATAAAATAAAATAAAAAATAAAAAAGATAAAAAAACAAAAACAAAAAAATGACAAAAACAAAAAGTATAATATTTTTTCCTATAATTATGAAAATCAAGTGACTAACATGATTGTAGAAGGATCAACTTGAAAACTAGCATGATTGCAAGAAGATCGAAATTTCAATAGAAAGGGAATGTTAGTTGATTGTTTTAGATATGCTAGTTGTTACCAAGTAGAGGCAGGTTCAAGGAACCCAACCCTTACCCAAGTTTGGGGTAACTAGCATGGAAATTTTTACCCAAGTAAACGCTTAATTCCCACTACAATTACTTTTTCTAGCACCAGTGTAGGCAAATATTGAAGATAAAATTTTTCCTTTCTTCTATTTTCATGTTTCGTAATTCCCACTATTTTTCTTTTCTGAATCCCATAATGAATCACCCTCCTTTTTTTCTTCTAAGAAAATTATCCCTATATGATTTCATAAAGTCCTTGTTTTCCCCCTCAAATTTTTTTCCACATCCTATTCTCGTCTACCCCCCTTGGCAATATTATTCTTGGAATCCCTGTTGTGACATTCCTTCCCATTCTAAAAATTACTCCTTCCCACTTCTTTGTTACCTCATGGATTGATTGCAGAATCTGATACAATCATATCAAAAGGCATGCTCGTGAAACACCAAAGACTGGCGAATAAAACTTCTCTTGTATATTCAGGAAATTTTCTTTAAGTCTAGCTAGAAAATTGAGTTCTATAAAAAAAAATGATTATCCCCTCTTTCTTCGATGCTACAAAAATCCCTGGTGTAGGAACACACATGATTGGTGCAAGCAGGTTCAGTGCAAGCACGTTGCAGTACAACAAGGCTCAGTGCAAGCACGTTGTAGTGCAAGCAGGTTCTGTCCAAGCACGATTAGTGCAGGTTCACGCCTAACTATGAAAACATAGTGCAAAGAATTGTTTAAACACAATACATGAGCGCTTGCTGTAGAACTTTTATTGAGAAATTTACTTTTTATTCCTGCAAATGAATAACTACCACAGTGACAGATCATAGAATAGTATTATTTAAATTTTGGTTAAAACTTTGTTTTATCATTTACTAATTTAGGGAGACATCATTTAAAGTGCAAGATATTTCAGGTTCTGAAGTCTAATATTTTTAATGAGTAGCGAGGTACACCTTATGTGAATTATGAGGCAACTAGGGATAGTATAGATCCACTTGAAATCCCACACTTACCTTCATTGAAAAGATCCTCCATCACTTGTTCATGATAGCCTTACCTCATAATCTAATCCCCCATGACTATTACATCGCCACCACAAAAATTTCAGCCTCCTCCAATTATCATTGCCTACCCATAGCAGATTGATACATGTGTTCATCCATCCTAAATGGGAAATTTTAATGTTTGAACGTGATTGTATGGAAGTGACCAACAAGATGGTGGAACGGCCAGATCTCCATCATAAAATTCTCGGCAACTCCCTTGCACTCCACAGTGTGAAATCTTCCTAACGTTGTGACAGAGAATTGAAGTGGATTCAACACAAAGATGGCACACATGAGACATGAACCATCATCTGTGAAGGAGATAGAACAAATTTCTGAGTATCAAGGTAGTCTTGCACTATTGCAAGAATCATGATTTCTCCCATTTTTGCAAAAATTCGATGGGTTCGATATGGCCATGGCTCTAGAATTTTCAAAGACATTAGAGGGCCGAGATAAAGTGGGCTCACTCGAATTTGAGGTCATGAAAGAATCTATAGCGTGAGCTACATGTTTGTCAAATGCAGGTGAAAAATGGTTCAAAAATGAGAGGATTGAAAGGAAAATATGGCATCGATTTGTGGTCGACTGAAAGCTCAAAGTTGACTGGAATAAGGGCTTCCACAGAGCACCATGCTTGGAAAATGGCAAGACCTCCTCTACATATTACAGAAATTTCTGACCTGTGAGGGAAGTTACACATTAACATTTGTGTACCATATTATGCTTTTGTTGTGTTTTGAATAAGGGAAACACATCAATTTCCCTTATTACCTACTCCAAAGTTTAGAGAAAATGGTGAAAGGGGTGTAGAACAGGAGTGCCAGTTAGGTTGTAGATAAACTGTACCATCATGGGCTCATTGCAATCATGGTCAAGAAAGAGTTAGAGGCTAAGGAAATAACCTGGGCAGAATTCTTGAAAGAATTTTAGGAAAGAAGTGCAGGGGAGTCAACTAGGAAAAGTGCAAGCAAGAATACAAAAGTGAAGACTCTGCGCCCAAGCAAGACAAAACGTGAGGACCAAAGGGTGCAAGTAAGAGATAAATTTGTTGAAGAATCCCCATCCTCAATAAAAAGAGGAATGACCAAGACCTCGACGAAGAGAAGGACCATCTCTTCAGGGACAAGTCACACTCAGTCAAGCTCCCTGATTTTGATTGACGAGACACCCCACGCTTCACCTGGAGATCATAACCTCTCAATTCTCACAGATGTAGCATGTCACACAGTGGGGAATGAAGAAAATGTAGAGAAGGAGGTTGACATGCTCTTGTCGGCCTTCCTTCATAAATTGAAGAAGAAAAGAATGACAACAAGTGCAAGTAAAGGCCCGACAGAGGGTTTGGTAGATGACGAGGCACAACACATAGAAGCCCTTAACAATTTTTATGAACATGGTATTGAGGCCCCTGATGAATTGAAGGAACAAGGTACTGAAGCCCCTAATGAGGTGAATGAACAGGGTACTAAAGCCCCTATAGATTTGGATGTATAGGGTATTGAAACCCCCAATGAGTTAGACACACAGGGGGATGAAACCCTCAGTGACATGGAAGCCCGTGGAACTGGAACACTTGGTGATATTATCATGAAGATGCTGGCTGGCCAAGATGACTTTGATCTTGGCAACGACGATACATGTTTTGAATTAGTTGTAGAGAAAATACTTGCACCAGATGAGCTAGAAATAGAGAGCTCTACCATTTATCTGAATAACTGGATAGTAGAGCTCGAGCAACAAATTCACGACATGGAGGCATTAAACCAGGTCATGAAGGAGAAGAGTTGGCAGAAGCAAGGCAAGATAGATTTGGCAGAAGAGGTCAAGTGAAGATATGGAATTTTTGGGCGTCTAAATGTTACAAGCACCAAAAGAAAGTGACCAAACAACTAAGAAAGCTTGAGGAAAGAAGACGAAGGTAGTGAAGGAAGGAATCAATATCCAAGTGCAGGATTGAAAGATGGCTCCCTATGCTGAAGATTTTTGTAGTGGGTAAAGGTTGTGTGAGGACACACAATAGCTTAGGGACGGGAGGATGTTGGTAGGCCATAATGCTCCATTTTTATCCCCTTCCTATTACAAAACCAAAATCATTAACCTTTGTTTATCTACATAAACCTCTTCATTCCTGCATTAGTACACGAATACTTTCTATTCCTACATAAACTTCATATTTCATGTTTAAGGTTTATTAAGTGCTTAATTAATCATTTTAAATAGATTTTGTGCCTTTACTATTTCTTGTAACTTACATTTACTTTCCTAAAGTTTCTGATAAGATAAAGTATTAATTGTTATGCTAGCTTGATCCAGTGCAAGTAGATTATTGCACCGCTAGCAACTATTCATTCCATGATCTCCATAAAATTTCGATCACTTCACATGGGCATCTTAGTCCACATCATCCAGTTCAGTTGTGGTCATCCAAAGTTGAACTCTATTGGCATTATGGGATTGTTGGCATTCTGGTTCTGGTATGATGTTTCAGATGATTGTACTTGATGGCAACACCCATGGCATGGCTCTCATTTTGATAAAAATAAATGAGTACGTAGGAGAATAGTTCAGGAGGTGCGTACCCGCAGGCATGCCATGCAGGGACCACGTCCTAATACGCGGATTACCCATCCATGAGGTGCATACCCCAGTGCACACATTCCAAGGCAGTTAAGCGCCCACACGTGGGGCTTCTCATGGTATTTAGCCAACAGTTTTGGGTTATCATGGTTTTGGTCCGTGGTATTGTTTATTTTATTATTTTTTATTGAGCCCCATGATCCTTGATTTGAGGAAGAACTAGCCTATATAAAGCAAAGGAGATCATTTGGCTTGAGCATCTTTTGAGTGATTGAATATCTTAAGATCTGATTTATTGGGTTCTCGGTTTTTTAAAAGATTGATCTAAAAAGGAGAAGTTAGAAGCGAATCTGCGAAGGGTGATCTCTTGAGCACAAGTTCAGATCTGAGCATCTGAGGTTATTTCAGCCCTAGTCCAAGGTACGCAGAGGCGCCGAAGGTTCAGTGCGTGGGTACGCAGAGGCGCCGAAGGTTCAGTGCGTGGGTACGCAGAGGCACCGAAGGTTCTGTGCGTGGGTACGCAGAGGCGCCGAAGGATCAGTGCATAGGTATGCAGGGCGATAGTGGTTCAGGTGCATGCCCTCTGTAGCAGCACGCGGTTCGATTATTCTTTTGGGTGCGTACCTGCTATGAAAGTACGCGGCATGATTATTCTTTTGAGTGCGTATCTCCTGGGAAGTACGCAGCGCGATAGTGCCATTGGGTGCATACTGTACGCAGATCAGTGAAAGAAGCAGTGCGTGGCCACGCTGTCCAGCAGAAGGAGCTCTGCGGGTGTACGCAAAGAGGCAGAAGGAGAAGTGCGTAGCAACGCAGGCCAGTAAAAAGAAAAACCGCGTATCTGTGTTAAGATCTTCTGTTGGTTGGATTTTTCTGTTGATAAGGTGTTCTGGGTTCTGTTATGTTATTGTTGATCTGGTTATTGCAGCTATCTGTATAATTTACATGTACTTGATGATCATTTAATGTATATGGATCCAGTTTGAAAATTTATGAAAAGTGGTCCTTGAAAAGAAGTAGGGGGTTGTAGCTCCCTTTCAGGAGAGACTGGAAAACGAGAGAGAGTTGTAGCTCTCAGCAGGTTGCAACCTGCGTACTGGTAAAGGACTGCACCAGTACAAGACCATTGTAAAAGGAGTTTCTAATTTGAAAGAAGATAGAGACATATTGCAGCAGGTGGTTTTCACCCACATTGGGTTTCCACCTTATATCTGGTGTTCTCTGATGTGATTGTCTATTTTTCTTGTTCATGCTCATTATTTTATAGTACTGATATGCAAAAATAATTCAAAGTAAAAA
>APFE030744613.1:8720-82039 GCA_000404065.3 Pinus taeda
TTACATTCAATTCATGAACATGTCTACCAACTCTTAATTGTTGGAATGTGTTGCAATGATAAAAAGGCAAGCCCAAAGTGATAACTGGTCTTCCTCAATCATGGTTACAGTGCCTGAGGGTCATTATTCAAGGTTAATAGGAGAAAATAAATATTTTGGAGCAAATATGGCCAAGTTTACATGATGCTACATGATGTTATAGGATTGCTACCAGATGCTATAGGATTGCCCTATTTTGCTACATGATTGGATTCGTGAACATTCAGAAGATGGAAAAGGAGACATAAAGGTGGGAAATGGTAGATGAAAGTATATGAAGTTTGTATGAGGATTTTTCCAAGCTTAGTACCTCTCAAAGATCCATCTTGCACAAAAACAAATGCACATGGTGTCCTTCAATGGCACAGAAATGTACTTTCGATGACAGAGTTTTGAGGGAATTTTGTAGTGAAGAGAAAAAGGTTAATGATGGTAGGAAAAATGTAGGATTAAAATTCTAACCCTCTGAATCAACAATAGTACCTTCACACCACAAATAGATTATGATTTTTATACTTCCAAAGTCTAAAATACCCAATCTGTCACCTAGTATATGTTCCAAATTATCTCATTGAATGACCAAGAAAATCAAATGCAAATGAGATGGGGTGATTTTTGTTATTAAATAGGATTTCCTAAGACTCTAATTGTAGTGGAATAACTCAAAAGTACCATTTTTAACATGTGCTAAAAAATAGCAGAGAATCACTACTCCAAAAACTAGAAATTCAAGATCAATGATCTAGTTAACCTACCAAATGCCTAACTTGATCAAGTGAAATTGATATGAAGTGAATTTTGCTATCAAATTGAATATTTTTGTGACCCAATACAATTGGATTCAACTCAAAATAATCTCATTAACATGTTCTAAAAATTAGCAGAAAATTACTACTATTTATCTACAAGAGACTTCCAGAAATTCTAGATTTGTGAACTATTAAACCAATCCAAGTAGTTCAATGATGAATATGAATTTTCAAAGTTTATACAAGGATGCATAATTATTTTGAATCTATAAATAACCTATAAATAAACTCACTTTAATCATTTAACCAATATAACCTACAATAAAAGAAACATGAATAGTAAATGCAGAAATAAGAGATGCAACTGAAAAAGACATTCAAAATAAATAAAGAAATTGTACAGCAGGGCTCTGAGGCTCTTGGGATGGCCAAGCCCAAGGAAAATCAGAGTCCTATGAAGGAAACCAAGCTTTAGAGGCTAAAAATGGCACCTAAGGTTCATTATTAGAGTCAATCCAAGTACATCCCTGTTAGAAATGAAAGTAGAGTTGCTAAAAAATAAGTTTTCTCTACAAGAAGACTAAGAAATACATGCCTCTAGAGGAAAATTCGACTTGATACTTATACAAATTTATGGGGAAGCATCCTCCTTGAAAGGAGGCAACTTTCCCATCCAAAATCCCTTAAAAAGCTGATCTGGTTCCCAACAGGAGGAATCTTCATTTAATGACAGGGAACACATTCCTAGATTTTCTTAATTAGTGGAGCTCCAGAATTTGTTCAATAATTTCATAATATATTGTTCATTTATTATCCAATCTTGGTCCATCATGTGGTAGGGATCAAGTCCCTATATTATCTCATTCAAAATTTACTCAATATTATGCAAAAATAAATAATATTAGACACTTAATATGCAATTATCTCATAACCTTCCTAAGAACATGTTAAATCTAAAAAAACATTATTGTGTTTAGAAGAAGAGTTTTAATATAGCCTTTATGCACCTAAGAAAGGTTATATGGCCTTTGGCCTATCACAATGATACACTTTCCGACAAAATTCAGAAATACCCCACCTATCATAAAGAGATGTATTCCATCGTGCATGCTTGCTGATAATGAAAACATTACATTCTGGGGAAGGAGACGACCTTCCACATAGATCACCAACCCCTGTAGTTTATACAGACCTAAGGGAAGTTGCAAAGCGATCACCATCAAAAGTGGTCTATATATATGCAACAATTTCGTTAAATATCAAATACAAGAAGGGCACCACCAATCAGGTTACAGATTGCCACAATTAGCCACCGGTTGCAATACTGACCTCTTTTCTCAACTCTTGTGGCCATGAGACCTCTGGATGACCACAACTATATAAAAAAATATCTTGATTTTTCCACCACATACCATATGCTAGTGGATGGAAATCAATTTCTAGACTTCCATCTCCAGGATGTATTATTATGCTATCTGGGCCACCATTGTGTTCCTTCAAGTGAGCATCCCAAGCTGATATGGGAGGCACACTACATTTGTGTCACAAGACAGTTTAGTGTGGAGAAGAGTGTGGTTGTACTACATAAATATTTTTATAGGCCAAATCTCAAATAGGATGTTGGAAAATACATTAGATTTTGCACTACCTGTGCCATTGCCAAGACAACTGTTAAGAATCAAGGCTCCTATACTCCTTTGCCTACTCCTAGATGACCCTAGGAATCCATCTCCATGGAATATATGTCTAGCCTTCCTTCTACCAAGCATGGAAACAACTGTGTATTTGTGGTTGTCGACAAATTTTCTAAGATGGCCATATTGGTTGCCCATAAGAAGAGTATCACAACCGAGGTCACTTCCAGACCCTTCTTTGAACAAGTGTGGGTAAATTTTGGGATCCTACAGACCATTATATCAGATTAGGATAACAAGTTCCTAACCATGTTTTTGTCGAGCCTTTGGTCTTTGTTGGACACTAAGCTCACCAATTCGACTGCATTTCACCCCCAAACTAATGGCCAAATAGAGGTTGTCAACATGATGATTGTACACATACTATGCATGTACAACATTAAGCATCCGCGAACATGGGACGAGAGTCTTCCCTATGTGCAACAAAGCTACAACAGAGCTCTCTATAGCTCGACTAGCCACAACCCCTTTGAAGTGGGTCTAGGACTTCAACCATTATGTCCCCTTGATGTTGCACTGCCTTTTGCATCTACATAGGGAGAATATACCCATGTTCAGCCTAAAGTTGATAAATCCACTGGGTTTATTGAGCGCATTCAAAACATCTTCCAGTAGGTTCATGACATACTAGAGAAAGCCAATGCCAAATACAAACAATGAAATGATCAACATCGGGTACCCCATTAGTTTCAAGTGGGTGACATTACATCTACAGAAAGCACACCTCGTTGGAGCCCATCATACGCTTCGACAAGTTCGATACAAGCCTTACACCATCACCAAGGCTATGGGAGACAAAAATTTTGATCTCAATATCCCCCCATTCCTTGGCTTGCACCTGGTATTCAATGTGGACCGCCTCTGACTATATACTTTCCACCATTGTTGGACACATCATACATTGTTGAGTAGCTGGACTAACAAAGGTCAACTCGGATTGCATTGAACATGCCACAACTAATTAGATCATGGACACACAGATCAAGAAAAATTTCAAACATAGGATCCAACTGTATCGAGTTGTCAAAGCTAACCAACCCTTGCACCAAGGAAAATGGCTCACCAAGGACCAAGTTTAGTATAAAATCCCCATCTCATGGAGTCACTCAATGAAATGGGGACCATTTTTTCCTAAGGAGGGAGGATTGATCTAGATGGATATCGGTGGCCACCTTCCTATTACACCTAGAACCCCAACACTATTTCTTTCGGTTTCCTTAATTGTAGCACAATTTACTATTTTTGGTAGTTTTTTGGGTCCTAAACTTCCAGAGCCATTTTTAGGCCTTAAACGATGTTTTCTTGGAAAATGGACAATACCAAAAGTTTTTCCAAGGGTTCGTAGTTGAAAGTTGTTTTCATCAGACAGATATTTTTAATGAGGTATCATATGTGTAAAACAAAGATCATATGCCAAAGTTACAACCCTAGGAAGTTAGTGTACCAACTAACCCCAACAGGGCCCACAAACTTTTGGTGCTTCATCTCCTAGGGTTAGGCTTTTGGATGTTTGGGGACTTCCCTTGTTTCTCAATAATAAAAAGGCTTGTGAGCATCATTGTAACACAATTAAGAGGCATGTACCTTCCACATCTCTTCTTAGAGATAAGATATCATCGCTTGAACTAGTTTAATTCCATTATGCATGTAAACAGTTTCAATATTTCGTTATCAATGAATTGAAGATTATTTTCATTGTAGCTCTGTGTTTCTATTTAAATATGTATTTCGTTTCATTCTTGCAGAAATCTAGATAAAACCTAAATTTGTTGAGCCTTCTGTGCCACCATTTGAAGCTTATGATTGTAACACAAAGTGTTATAGTCCCAATTAGAAAATGATGTCTTCCAATGTCCCAAGTAGTTTGGCCTCTTTGAAATTGAGAAGAAAGAACAAGATAAAAAAATTTACTAAGGCATAACTTAAAGAGTTCAAGATCTTTGACCACTATATAAAGAGCAAAAACACAACCATGAAGGAACATAGTACCTTGCTTTAGGAGGAAAATAAAAAATTAGCATTAGAAAATAAGAAATTATTGAAGCTCTTTAGGAGGTGGCACAAGGATACTTAGATGATGACACTTCATAATAGAACATTGAGCAGAAATATCAAGGCAAAGAAGAAGGGAAAAGGTTCCAAGGTGAACATAGTGATAATGTCTTGATATAGTGAAGTATAGTCAAAATTTGCTAAGTTTTGGAAAACACCATTTTAGACAAGAAAAAAGCCACATATTTCGCTTGCATGAGGGCATAAAAGGTCTCTGGTGTGGGAGAGATGTCAGGCCTACATTTTGACAGTATTTACACCATAAGGAAACCCATTTTCATCTCTTTTTTCTGTTACCTTTCACCACATTTCCCCATGTTTTCAGATGAAAATGACATCTCAACGTCAAAAGGTAACAAGTTGTTAATTTCAATATTTTCCATCACTTTTGATAAGTTAAAAAGAGTTTCTATTTGACTTAGTATTGATGATATTTCACATCCAATAACCCTTATATAATTCTAGTATCTGCCCTCACTGTGTAGCATATCATACAACTTGCAAGGGAAAATATTCCACATGGGTTTTTTTTCCTAGGAACTTCAAGATGGTTTGGATTTAGTTGTATACCCAAGGAATAACGAGGATTATTTTTAGGTCCTTATAATACTATTGTAGCCCCCTTATTTCTATTTTTATGCCCATGTAAATCCCATATTGTCATTTTTCTGCCCCATAGAAGCCCACTATTGTTATTATTGTGCTCGTACATTATTATTGTTATGTAGCCTTTGATTATATTGTGACCCCTTAGACTCCTATATATACAAAGAGGCCTTGTCATTTGTATCATCTAAGAATTGTTCATTTATGTAATGTAAATTATATTTCCCCCTAAAAGAAGATAATTTTTAAGTCGTTGATCTATCTTTTTGTGAGCTAGTTGCATAACATTAGGTTTTAGTGCTTTGGATTCTAGGGTTTTGCTTCTTCAAACACATCGTTTGGATTTTTCACTATAACTTGTTTTCTACGAGGTTTCAGAAACTGGAATTTTTACCACGTGGAGCTGAAACCTTCGTGAACTTCGTGTAAAAAATTTAGAGCTTGGTTCGTTATATTTTTGGATATATGATCTGAGGAAGTTAGGGATTTTGCAAGCTCCAAAATTTTGTCTCAAACAAGTTACCTAGGGAAAATCATCATAACTTTGGTGTGAGGAATTAGATTTGAAGTATGTAACATGTGGCTAAAAGCGCATGGGCTTTATTTTTTCGTGTAGCAATTTCAGGGTTGAAGATTAAAACAGTGACACGTGGCATCCTGTACAACTTCAATCTACTGAACCAATCCATAATCGAGCCATTATGGGAGATTTGGAATAAATCTTTCTTGAAGAATATAATTGCATTTAGACTTGTGATGTTTGAAAGAAGACTCAGATATCTACCACAATAATAAATTTCATAACTTGGAGATCCAAAATTACAAAGATACAACCATTTCAATGTCAAGCTCCTAAAAGCAAGAAAAATGTGTGTATTTTGTTTTACATAACTCTTGTTTGAAAAATAAATTTGAAGTGATTCCAAGGGCATATTGAAGCATAGATATCAGTATTGGGTTATAAAATGCCTCCTAAGAAAAATAATTCCACACCCATTAAGTCCTCAGAAAGCTCTACTATGATGCATGAATAGGAAGAATTGTAGCATGATATATCAAAATTATAGGACCAAGTGCAACAAATTTCGCTCTCACAAAGAGCAACTAGAGATGAAATAAAAGGTGACATGGATGGTTTAAAGGGTTACATAGAAGGTTTAAAATAATACATGGAAGGTTTAAAGGAAGGTTTGAAAAATTTGTTGCATGAAAGGCTTCCTGGTCGTGACAAGGTAATCCATGGAAATCATGACAAGGACAAAAGGAATATGACTTATGATTTTAGAGAATCCAATGTGGGGTTTAAGAACCACCACATTCCAAAGATAAATATGAAGAATTTTGATGGTAAGGATTCGGTAACATGGATACTACAGATGGACTAGTATTTTTATCTATAGGATATGCAACCCTCACAAAAGGTATGTATTGCATTTTTGTATTTAGAACCCAATCAGTTTGTATGGTATAGATGGCTTTGTTATCGTAAACCACTTGTCACCTGGTAAATGTTTATGGAGGAAATGGTAACACACTATAAAGATACAAAGAGAAACACCTTCTTTAGCCAATTGATAAATCTCAATCAAAAGGGTTCAATGGCGAAGCACATTGAATACTTCCAAAAATTGAATATTAGGGTAACTGATATTCGAGAGAAGCATAGGATTGATGTCCTCATAGGGACTTTAAAATATAAAATTCAACACGAGGTTCACATTTGGGAACCTCATTCATTGGAGAAGGCATTCAGGGTGGCAAGAAAATATGAAAGCAAAATTATGGCAACAAAGAAGTCTACCGCTCACAACTATAAATATGGAAGTGTTAGTATTCCACAACCTACAAGGTTGACATCACAACAATTGGAGGAAAAAAGAGAAAAATGGATTTGTTACAATTGTGATATAAAATGCACTAAAGGTCATAAGCATGTAGAGAATAAATTCTTCTACATAGATTGTGAAGAGGAGGAAGAAAAGGAACAAGAAACATCAAAAGAGGAGGATATACACCATGAACCAACCCTAGAGAAAGAAGAAATGAATTCGACCATATCTTTTAATGAATTGGATAGAATTACCACTCCTCAAACTCTTAAGATATAAGGATATATCAAGAAGAAAAAGGTAATATTGCTAATTGATTTGGATAATACCCATAATTGTTTTCATTGTAAGATAGCCAAGGAATTGAATTGCTTCCTATATCCAACACGAGAGTATCAAGTGATGGTTGCAAATGGATGAACTATAAATTTCTGTGGAAAGTGCCATAATATCAAGCTAACCATGGGGGAATATGTATTGAATAGTCTAATTCTTTCCATTCCAATGGGTGGTGTTGATGTTGTACTAGGAGTTTAATGGTTACAATCTTTGGGGACTATAGATTTCAATTTTGAAGAACTTTTCTTGAATTTTTTTTTGCAAAGGAAAGGAAGTTGAATTAAGGGTTATCATAGGGAAACCAAGAAAGATAATAGACTCTAATGGCATGAAAATTCTTTTGAAAAAAGAAAAACGGGGCATAATTACACAATTATGCTCACTAGGGGTTCAAACATCGAAATCATCTATTTCTCCAGATCTCCAAAAAGTCTTAGACAATCATTCCAAGGTGTTTGAGACTCCCAAAGGCCTCCCACCTATTTGTGATCATCATCATGAGATTCACTTGATTCTAGGAAGTGTTCATCCAAACATCAAGCCTTAAAGATATCCTTATTCCCAAAAGAGTGAAATTGAACATATGGTTGTAGAAATCCTAGAGGTTGGTATAATTCAACATAGTCAAAGTTCTTTCTCTGCTCTAGTAGTATTGGTGCACAAGGAGGATGGATTATGGCGTATGTGTCCAGATTATAGGGAGTTCAACAAGCTCACTATTAAAGATAAATTTCCCATTCCCATTATTGATGAATTGTTGGATGAATTACACGGAGCAATTTACTTCACCAAGTTGGATCTTCATTTGGGATATCATCAAATTAGAATTAAGACTAAATACATTCTTAAAAAAACATTCAAAACTCATGAGGGTCATTATGAATTTTTGGTCATGCCTTTTGGCCTTACTAATGCACCATCCACATTTCAAGGTTTGATGAATTTCATTTTCAAACCCTTCCTTAGAAAATTTGTGTTAGTATTTTGTGATGATGTACTAATCTACAACAAGTCATGGAAGGATCATGTTGAACATGTTGACAGGGTGCTCAAAGTATTGGAGGAGAAACAATTATATGCAAAAACCTCCAAATGTTTCTTTGGAGTATTGGAGGTGGAATATTTGGGTCATATTGTATCTCATGAGGGTGTTAAGGTAGACCCTAATAAAATTAAATCCATTAAGGAATGGAAAATCCCCACAACCATAAAGCATCTTCAAGGATTTCTTAGGTTGACAGGATATTATTGCAAGTTTGTTAATAATTATGGGCAAATATGGACACCTCTAACATCATTACTGAAGAAAGATTCATTTTCTTGGACTCCAGAAGAAACGAAGGCGTTTTAACATCTTAAAGAGGCAATGTGCCAAGCATTGGTCTTACCTACACCAAACTTCACAAAAACTTTTATTGTGGAATGTGATGCTTCAGGAAATGGAATTAGTGTTGTTTTAATGCAAGAAGGAAAGTATCAATGAAAATTCGTCCAATCAAAGGAAAGTATTTATACAAAAATATTTATGAGAAGGAAATGTTGGCAATACTAAATGCACTAAAGAAATGACAACCTTACCTAATGGGAAGACACTTCAAGGTAAAAATAGATAATGATATCCTTAAATACTTTTTGGAACAAAAACTATCTTTAGAAGAGTAGCAAAACTGGGTGACAAAGATGTTGGGTTATGAATTTGAAATCATCTACAAAAAAGGGAAGCAAAACGTCGTTGCAGATGCACTCCCAAGAAAGGACGAGAATATGGAAGCATTTTTTTTGTGCCATTTCTATTCACTAACTGAGTGGATAATTGAAGCAAGGGATGAATGGAAGAATGATGAAGAGTTGTAGTCACTCATTCGAAAATTGCAACAAAGTCCCTGTACATCTGATACATTAGTTAGAAAAAGGATTCATTATGGTACAAAGATCGCTTATATATTTGTAATAATTCCCAACTCAAACAAAAGATTCTTTTGGAATTGCACACCTATCCCTTAGGAGGGCACTCTGGATTTTTTTTAAATTACCATAGGGTCAAGAAGGAATTTTTTGGGGATGGCCTTTTGGATATTCATAATTTTGTGGCAAAATGTTTGGTTTTCCAACAAAATAAAGTTGAGACAATTAATATCCCAGGTCTGCTACAACCTTTATCCATGCGAATTCAACGATGTGAGGAGGTCTCAATGGATTTTAGCATAGGTTGACCCCAAGTTTGAACGAAATAGTGTCGTGATGGTTTTAATTGATAGACTTACCAAGTATGCACACCTTTGTGCATTATCTCATGCTTTTGAATTCAATACAGTTGCTACTGCATTTATGGAAACAATTCAAAAGCTTCATGGAAATCCAAAGATTATAGTAAGTGATGAAGATCCCATTTTCACTAGAAATTTTTGGACGGAATTATTTTCTTGTCTTCGTACTCAATTATCCCATAGCTCATATTATCATCCTCAATCTGATGGGAAAACTGAGGTAGTGAACAAATTTTTGGAAGGATATCTTCGTTGCTTTGTATCCCTGTATGCTAGCTCACAGTCAAATCGACGGTTAAACCTCTTCCACACAACGCAGGAAACAATGTGGACATGATCTTGGTTAAAAATGGAGGTATATTCTTATGCATTCCATGTAATGAGAATGTCACAATTTACCAATATTAACTAGACATGAAACCATGTAACCTCATTTAGCTATTGCATGATCCACAAGGCAGAGTTTTTTTAAGAACTCACATGCACTCTTATTTGTATAAAAATTTACATTGTGAAGTAAATCAAGACAAGTAATGGATGGACAGGAAGTGGTAAGGCAATCAGAAGTAATGTTATTTTTGTTAAGAGACCATACGAATATAATATTGAAACTTTCATACCATTAATTCCATAGGTTTAGCATAGATAAGTATAGTTTTGTTCATTAGGTTCGCTAACTCTATTTTACATACTATGTATTTGTTTTATATTCTCTGTATTAATTATCTTTCTTGTGGTGCTATCAATATTGCATTAGTTGGCTATCATATTTTGACTTCATAGCGTTAGATACTTTGTATTTATAAGATGATATACTCATTTATTTATTGGATTCTATACTATGTATTTTTAGTTTTTCACCTTCTAATCATAGCTCCACATACATTGTATCAATTAGATTTTTCATTTTGAGATTCATGGTTTTATATGCATTGTATTAGTTTATTTTTACACTTTGAGTTCATGGTTTATTCACACATAGTTTGCTTTTCATGGATAAGCTTGATAATTGAAGCATAACCAATCAGTGTCATTATTTCCACTTCTTGATTATATCTCATGGAAAATATGGAACACTACAGCCTCAACAACCAATGTCATCACTTCCACTATTTGATATAACATTTATTTCGAAATCAATTTTTCCTATGCAAATTGTTGTTTAGTTGTGTGTCATTATTTTTTCTCACAGAGATCCATTTACATTGAAGGTTGAGAGAACGAGACTAGGTTTGTTTTAGACTACAAGAACATTTGAAACCTCAAATTAAATACTATAATCTAGTCCTATTAAGGCATCCCTGAGACTTGAACCCTATGGATGAAATATCCTGGCAGGCCTATTTTTTTTCCTTGTTTGCTATTTTCCACAAATATTGACTTTCCATCAAAGATTGATAGAACAAGATAAGTTTTTCTCTCAATTGTAAGAACATTTGAACCCTCGTACTAATTGAGGATTGTAGTCTAGGTCCAACAAGTCATATTTCCGACATCAATCCACTAAATGAAATATCTTTGTAAAAAAACATTTTATGCTTTTGGTGACTTACATTTAAGCTATTGAATTACGTACATGCCCTTCAATCACAAGTGTGGATTATCCTACTATGTTGAGGCACTGAAGGGTGAAGAAAGATAGTTCTTCTCAAAGAATCACACAACTATTTGTTGCCTTTAATGCCAAAAACTGTTCTCTCGTAAACATAATAATAGTGATCTAATAGAACCTTTGTAGAATTTTAATTTATGTCTTGTTGGATTTTATTGCAAGTGTGTTTTCTTAGGTAGATCATACTACAAATGACTTTTCCTGCACATGTAATGTTTGTATCTTGCAAGCTTAAGCTCCCCTATTGATAGATTTAATGTCTAAATTTTATACATATAAATCTATTGACAATGGCCATATTAGTGGAGAAGAAACAAGAACCCTAAACATGCATATGTGATCATGGGCTCATTAAAATGATTCTGGTTAGTGAGTTAAGGGAACGAGGATAGGAATGGAGTGCCTCCATTTTCAAGAGGATACTGACTCAAAAACCAAAGGCTAGGGCTTCTCCCTTCATCTACACTTACTTGGGGGGGGGGGGTGGTTTTGTTTGTCCTAATATCTCCTAACATTGTAGCTTCAATTTAAAGTCAACTTAGGTCTTAGAAGAGGAATGTTGAAACTCCCATGTCTACTTAAATAAGGGTACATTAATATAAAAAAAATTAAGTGCATACAATGATAAAAGGAAGGAACCAATTCAAGAGGCTATTGAATTTGAATCTAACTAGTTCAAAGTGTTAAATTGTAGAAAGAAAAGGATTCATTTAACTTTTTGCTTAGTCAAATGGAGAAATTCGATTTTCCACATCAGCAGGATAACTTGATTTGCAATTAGCAGGAATGACATGGCCAAATCACTTAGTTAAATAAATCAATTCAAGTTTGTAGCCTAGAAGTAGAGTTGTGCATGAATTGAGTGCTAATATTTAGTAAACTAGTGGAGTTATTGTTAGTTAAGCTTAGTTATAATCCTAGCCCTAGTCTAAAATAAAGACAATGGGAGTTCAGTTGAGTAGTATAACTATTTTGAAGTCACTGGTCTCTCAATTAATTGATCAATTTACTAAAAATATACCTAGTCATGCATGGAATTCGAATTGCCTAGTTGAGGTGGAGGAAAAGGCAGAATATGTTTATTAATTATATACTAGCTGAGTGTACATGTTTTGTATTGGAGTAGGTGATAAAGTCCTTCATGATTTGCACAAAGAAATAGTGAATTATCTTGTTTTTAGGAGCTAATTTCCTCAAGGATTGCGCAAGGAAATATGAGGAAGGATGATGCCTATTTTGGTTAAGCGTTGGACAGAGTAGGTCAGTGAACAAGATATCAATATTGCAATGTAGGTGTAACTTCAAGGATTGAAGTAACATTGTAATAGATCCATATTCTCATCTAATTGAATACAAAACAGGGGAGGGGTTTTTCCCAGTTCGGTTCCCTAGGAAAAATATTGTGTTCATTGTGATTTAATGGTTGCATCTTATTGCATGTGTTTTTATTATGTGTTTTCCTTTCCATAGATTGTGTAGAAGAAATTTATGTCTATTTATTTTAGTCTGAATTCATTAGTAGCTGAAAATTTTAGGTTATTTCTACATGGTATTGTGGCAATTGAATACAACATAGAAACCAAGTTCTAGATTTTCTCTCAGAATAAATAAATAAAATAAATAAATAAATTATTTGCAGAGTTCTTGGAGCATATATTTTTTAGTGCAAGAACAATATATTTCAATGGATTGAGGCTTGAGGATGAATTGGAGGGAACCACTAATTTTTTTGCTTGGAAAGATAGGATGGAAGTTGTCCTGGATGAAAATGGAGTATGAAAATACACACAAATTGATATTCCAAAACCAACAATATCAGATGCACGAGAATTTTCTCAATGGAATAAAGACACAACAAATCTAGGAGGATCATTTTGGAGGGTGTTAGAGATCATGTGGTTTCAAAATTAAATAGAAAGGAGAATCCCTTTTCAATGTGGAAAACTCTCATAGATCTATTCCAGAGTAGCAGTGATGCAAGGAAATTGGCATTGAGAGACAAGCTTAGGAACATTAGCATGCAAAAAAATGAAATCGTTCCTCAATATCTATCTAGATTCACTTATGTTTGAGATGAACTTGGAGGAGCAGGAGAAATTGCGGCCTCATATAAACTTGGGAGCTTAGCACTCCTTGGTCGTCCAAAGTCTTGGCACAACTATCATGATTCAGTTAATGGAAGAGACAAGCTACCATAATAGGAGAGAATTTGGTCTAATTTGGTGTAGGAGGAGATGAGAAGAAACACTAGAGATGGTGTCACATCCAAATCTGAGGAGGAAGAAAACTTTTTTCTAGCAAGAAAAGGAAAGAAGGCCAAGGGAAAGAAGGCTCAAGGCAAGGAAAAATCCATCCAGAACCATGGCAAGAAGAAAGACCTCAGTAAAATTAAATTTTTTCACTGCCATGAATATGGACACTATGCAACCAAGTGTTTTCATAAGAAACTCGGGAAGAATCCCGCAGGAGTAGCAGGAGGTAATGCTCTCACATCACATTTCTTGTTGGATTTCACCCTCATTGCATGCATGGAAAGTACTGTATGAGGAATTTATGGTACTTAGATTCTCGTGCTTCATTTCACATGAAAAGAAGTAAGGAGTTCTTCAAAAACCTAGAGGAGAAGGACATACAATTACACATATAACTTGGAGATGATGGAAGGTATAGTACCAAATGGATTGGCATTGTCACCATTAGTAGGGAGTTAGACTCCCAACTTCACCTAAAGAATGTAATGTATGTTCTTGGTATGAAGAAAAATTAAGTTTTATAGTTGTACTTGAAGACTGTGGATTTGATGTGGTGTTCAGTAAAGGGAAATCTTATCTGAAGCATGTTTTTATTGGACACGTAAAACAAATTGGCTTTTGGGTTAAAATCCTATGCAAGCTAGAGGTGGATGCATGCATTTCATTGAGAATCAAATCATGTTCAAGGCTAAGACCTTGGATAGCTCTTGCAAATGCGCATGTGACACCTACACCATGTAGCTTTGAAAATCATGTAGCAGATCACCACTGGAGTTCAAATTGCACCCTTGATCATCATGATGTGTGAAAGGGATGCACTCTTGGAAAATATGTTAAATCCTTTTTCCACGACAAAGATATTAGAGCTAGAGCCATCTTGGAGTGAGCTCACTCAAATGTGTGTGGGCCATTTTCTACAGTCTCAGTTGAAAAAAATAGGTATTATGTGATTTTTGTAGATGATTTTTCTTGCAAGTTATGGATCTATTTCATGAAGAAGAAATATGAGGTTTATTCAAATTTTGTTGAATTTAAAGCCTTAGTTGAAAATGATACTAGAAAGAAAATTAAATCTCTGATAAGTGAAAATGGAGGAGAGTAGGTGTCTAATGCCTTAAAAGAGTTATGTGCCAAGGAGGGTATTAGAAGGGAGGTGACTACAGCTCACAACCGACAACAAAATGGGATGGCAGAGAGGATAAATAGAAGCATTGCAGGGGATGCAAGAGAAATTTTGCATGATTATGGATTACTACTATACATGTGAGAAGAATCATGCAATATAGTTGTTTATTTGTAGAACAATAGCCCTCACAAGATTCTTCGAATGATCACACCTTAAGAGGCTTTCTTTGGGAGGAAGCCATATGTTTCCCACTTTCACATTTTTGGATCCATGGTCTATTTTCATGTCTCCAAAGATAGCAGGGAAAAGTTAGATCCTACTGTAGAGAGAGGGATCTTTGTAGGATACCTAGAGACACCTAATATCTATCAAGTGTACATGCCTTCACTTAAGATACTATGATGAGGAGAGTGTAAATAAACATATAGATTCACAAGCTCATGTAATCTAGTAAAACAAGAGACAAGAATCTTCTTCTACTCTTTAGAGTGGAATCCCATAAACATCGAGCAAATAATAATCGATAGAGGAAGAGAATTAAAGGCACATAACATAATAAATATATGGGGAAAACCACAACTCAAAACCCCACTATCTTTTTTGTATTAATCCAAAAAATCAAGATAAAATTACAATGCTTGTTCTCTCTAGAATAATCCCAACACTCATCAAATTCAATCTCCAACTCATAAGAAAGATCAAGGCCAAAGCTTAGCCTCTTCAAAAGCTCTCCAAGTCTCTATTCCAATGTGTAATTCCTATGAAATATAGCTTGTATTTAAATGGAAATAAAGCCTCTAAAAATAGCGCAATCCCTCAAGGATTAGTTCCTGAATGGATGCACTATCATTGCAACTCAGAAAAGTCTAAAACAAATAGTACATTGTCCTACACTCTAGTCTCAACTAGGTATTTCTCATAATCAACATGCATGAGTTTTTGATGGTGGAATCTTTAGTTAATTAGAGTAGCACTAATTAGGTCACTAGTGTCCCAACTGACTGTTTACTCATTATTAGTTCTTAAAACTGATTGGGACTAATTTAACTGGACTTAACTCAATAAACTGAGTTAACTAATTACAACTCATTCATAACTCATCCTTAACTCCTATAAGTTAGGGAGAACATATACATGTCTTCTAAAAGACTTCCAATTCAAATTTCCTAAAATAATTAAGTTAATTAAAATTAATTAATTGTTTTCAAATTGCTATGAGAAAAGAATTCTATTTTAATTTGCAGTTTAATTCAAGGACAAATTAAACTGAAATTTCTTGTTTTCGTTTCTCAACACTCCCTCTCAACAAGAAAGGGATTATCCACTACCCCGATCTTGTCTCTGTGAAACTCGAATTTACATCTTGGAAATACCTTTGTCAAAATCTTAGCATCTTGCTCCTCCATGGGAATGTAATCTAACAACATGATCTACCTCAATACACAATCTCTGAGATGATGATACCGGATATCTATATGATTGTACCGATCATGAAAACTGGATTTTCAGAGAGTTTGAAACAACTCTAATTATCACAATAAATCACTGTCAGAGCCATCTGCTGACCAAACAAACCAACCAGGATCTTCCTCATTTAGATAGCCTCACATGTTGCTTGACTTGTAGCCATGTACTCTTCCTCTGCCAAACTGAGTGAAATCGATCTCTGTTTCCTGTTGTACCAAGAAAGCACAACTAACCTAATACTAAAGATCACTCCTGATGTGCTCTTCCTATCAGATGGACTCCCCACCCAATCTGCATCGGTGAAGCCTTGAAGCTTCACTCCCTTTGTTTGTTTGTACCACAACCCAAACTGAGTAGTGCCTCTGAGGTATCTCAATACATGCTTTGCCACCATCCAATACAACTTGGTAGGCATAACCATCACTTGAATAAGCTAGTTAAATGCATAACACATATATGGTCGTGTATTCACCAAATACATGATCGAACCCACAAGATGCCTGTAAATAGTAGCTTCCACTACTTCTCCTGAAGTAGCATCCTCCTTCCTCCAATTACCAACTAGAGGAGTCTCTATGGGTTTACTTCTCTCCATGCAGAATCTCCTGAGTATCTCATTGGCATACTTGCCTTAAGAAACAAACAACTCCCCATCTCCCTGCTATACCTCCATGCCAAGAAATTAATGCATGAGCCCAATGTCCTTCATCTCAAACTCTCTTGCAAGGTCCTACTTACGAGAATTGATGAGCTTCTCATCACCTATCAGTATGAGATCATATACATAAATTACAATGATCAAAAGCTTAGCTTCCACCACTATGTGATACAGGTTCACATCTGCTTCAATCTTCGTGAAGCCCAACCCAGTGAAGTAGCTATCTATCATGGTGTGCCAAGCACGGGGTGCTTGCTTCAGCCCATACAATGCTCTCTTGAGTCTACATACATGAGACTCACGGTCCAAGGCTACAAAACCTTCATGTTTCTCTATGTACACCTCTTCCTCAATCATGCCATTGAGAAAGGCAGTCTTCACATCCATCTGATGGCTACTCCAACCCATCTATTCAGATAGTGCCAAAATATATATGATAGATGATTACCTTGCAACAGGAGCAAAGGTCTCATCATAGTCAATCCCCTCTACGTGTGAAAAGCCACAGGCCACAAATCTAGCCTTATGCTTCTCAACACTACAATCTGCAGCTTTCTTTACCTTGTAAAGACAAGGGGAGCTCACAACTGACTTGTCCTCTGGTCTCAGGACCACATCCAAAACACTATTTCGAACTATGGAGTCATACTCCTCCACCATCGCATCAACCCAAACTGGCTATTGCACTGCTTCCTGAAAGGAGGATGGCTCTGTCACAACACATGCACCCATAATTTCCATGTATCCAGTATACCTCTTCAATGACCTCCTCTGTCTACACTAAGAAGAAGGTGCTCCCTTATTCTCCCGTGCATCATCCAACAATCTGTTAGCCTCTCTAGTGTGCTTTATTCCCTCTCTGGAAGAATCTTCCTGAGTAGATGTCTCCACTCATGGAACCTCTGCAAGTGGTTGCTCCACATCAATCTGAGGCTCCTCAACCTTAGGAACTAAAAGTTCCTCCTCGCATGTAGCTCAAGCTCCCTCTCAAGGGATACTCACATGGCCTTCTCCTCATCAAACTTGACATCCCTACGAACCACTGTCATCTGACTAGTTTGCATATACAACTGATAGTTGTGGGGAGTATCAGTGTACCCCACAAATATTGCCAACTATGTTGTTGGCTCAAGCTTCTTCCGTGCATATTTGGTCACATGACAATAAACCAATGACCCAAAAATCCTGAAGTGACGAACATCTGGCCTTTGGTGTTTTACTCTTAAGTATCTAATGTGGGTTATGGTTCTGAACATAAACTGTTGTGTTGCATGCCTCAGCCCACAAGTGTAGTGGTACGTCCTAATCATGCAACATCGCTCTTGCTACCCCTACTATGCTCATGTTCTTCCTCTCGTCAACCCATTCTGTTGAGGGCTATGAGGTGCCATAAACTCTCTTTTTAATCTCTTCCATTGTACAAAAGTTCTTAAACTCATTGGAGGCAAATTCCCCATTGTTATCACTCTATAGAGCTTTAAACTTCTTTCTTGACTCTTTCTCTACCAATGCTTTGAACTCACAAAACTTTGTGAAAGTTTGATCTTTTCTCTACATGGAAAATATCCAGCATTTACGAGAATAATCATCTACAAATATAACATAATACATGTGTTTGGTGGTGGATACTGTCGAGAATGGTCTGCACACATCTGAATGGACTCTCTCTAGAATAGACTTTGCTCGATTGTCTCTGTCTCCAAAGGAAGACTTGGTGTATTTTCCCAAAGTACAACCCTTGCATGTATCAACTTTCTCAAGCGTACCTCTGGGAAGACTAGTAGAGATTTGTTGCAATATCTTCAAAGCCCCATTATGCAAGTGGCCCAATCGCCTGTGCCACAACTCTTCAACGTCTCGACTCAACATATTTTCCACTTTTGAACTCAAAGCAGCACAATCTTCTACCTCTATCTTATAGAGATTCTAAACTTGAATCCATATCTTCTTTACTTGACCCATGGCTATGTGTTGAAGGAACGCCTTTCCTTTCGAAAATATCACATCATAGCCTCTATCCTCAAGCATGGAAATGGATACCAAGTTTTTCGTCAGTCTAGGTACATGCACAACATTATTCAAGGTGATTGGAGTTGCATGCTCCCTCTAAAAGGTAATATTTCCCACACTAGTAACACTATACTTACCATCATCACCCATCTCGATATGCATCTTGAGATCTTTCTCCTCTAGTTCATTGAATAACTCTTTGCCGCCAATCATTTGGAAAGAAGCTCCACTGTCTAAGTACCAGACACTTCCCATCATTGAAGACACCATGGTTGTAATGAGGGAAAAGTCCAATTCTAATTGGGAGGCCAACGCCTCACCCACTACTCCTCCTGAGGACTTCTCCTTGGACTTCTTCAATGGACAATTTGTAGCAAAGTGACCCATCTTGTGACAATGAAAGCATTAACTTTTGTCATGTCCTTCTTCTTACCTCCATGATAAGAATATGATTTGAAACAAGAAATTTTACCTTTCCCCTTCCTTGCCTTAATCACTAAGGCACAGTTCTCTTCATCATCAGTATTTGATGAAGAGCCATCCCTAGTGTTCATCATGATCTCATCCTGCATCAAATTTGACCATAGTCGTTCCCAATCTGGCAGCTTCTCCCGACCATTGACAAAGTCCTAATAACTATGCCAACTCTTTAGGAGTCCAAGAAGAGCAAGGCTCACCATATCCTCCCTCGAAATTGTGATTCCAACACTTCTAGGTTCATCCCGACATTGAGTGAACTTGGTTAAGTACTTTGGAATCGTCTCGCCTTTCTCCATCTTGATTTTACAAATTTTATCCTCCAGTGCCAACTTCCTTTGATCACTGCTATTCTGATAAAATTCTGTCAATGTTTTCCACATAGCATGAGGAGTTTCCTTTCCATGGAGACTCGACACAATGTGGTTTCAAACCCCCTCAAGGATTATCCACCTTGCCTTCGCCACACACTTCTTCCATTCGTCCAAGTTTTGTGCATTCGTCACTGCTAGCTTGGGGACTTCTTGATCAATGAATTTCTTCAAGCTATTATCTTCTAGCACAACCTCCATCCTGTCCTTCCAGGCTATAAAATTAGAGCTGCCTTCCAAGGTATACTCAAGCCTCAACCCATGGAATGCTATCTACCAATCCTTAAGTAAATATGCAAATTTGACTTTCACCTGTAACCCAGAAACTCGAAACTTCGAAATCTCCTCTAGAGAGTTGATTTTAAATCAGCGATATCTCCCTCATCCGAACTCCAATTCAGCTAATTGTTTTTTTGAATCTGGGTATCTTTTCCCAAGGAATCCAAATATGCAATTTGTTTCTAAAAATTTTGCATGTAAATTCTCAGAAATTCTCTACAAAATATCGGCCCAAAAAAACAATATTGCTCTAATACCATGTAGAAAAACATGTAGATTCACAAGCTCATGTAATCTAGTAAAACAAGAGACAAGAATATACTTCTACTCTTTACAGCGAAATCCCATAAACATCAATCAAAAAATAATCAATAGAGGAAGAGAATCAAAGGCACACAACAAAATAAATATCCAGGGAAAGCCACAGCTCAAAACCCCACTATCTGTTTTGTATTAATCCAAAAAATCAAGATGAAATTACAGTGCTTTTTCTCTCTATAACAATCCCAACACTCAGCAAATTCAATCTCCAACTCATAATCAAGATCAATGCCAAATCTTAGCCTCTTCACAAGCTCTCCAAGTCTCTATTCCAATGTGTAATTCCTATGAAGGATAGCTTGTATTTAAAGGGAAATAAAGCCTCTAAAAATAGTGCAATCCCTCAAGGATCAATTCCTAAATGCATGCACTATCAGTGTAACTCAAAAAAATCTAAAACAAATAGCACATTATCCTTGCACTCTAGTCTCAATTGGTTCTTTCTCATAATCAACATGCATGAATCTCTAATGATGGAACCTTCAGTTAACTAGAGTAGCACTAATTAGGTCACTAGTGTCCCAACTAACTGTTTACTCACTATTAGTTCCTGAAACTGATTGGAACTAATTTAACTGGACTTAACTCAATAAATTGAGTTAACTAATTACAACTCATTCCTAACTCATCCTTAACTCTTATAAGTTAGGGAGATCATATACATGTCTTCTAAAATACTTCCAATTCGAATTTCACAAATTAATTAGGTTAATTAAACTTAATTAATTATTTTCAAATTGCTATGAGAAAAGAATTCTATTTTAATTCACAGTTTAATTCAAGGACAAATTAAACTGGAATTTTTTGTTTCCATTTTTCAACAGAGAGATGTAAAACTTGATGAGGATAAGTCCATGAGAAGCTCTCTAAAGTGAGATTTGACCATTCCACCAGAGGAGGAAATTCTAGCTACAAAGGAGGAGCCCCAGACAAATCCAAAAGATGTTGTGGAGCAACTACATGTGGAGGAGCATAGAGCAGATCGAAGGGAGGAACCCACTCACACACAACATTCTATAGAAGGGAGGAAGAGAAGTAGGGTGGTAGATAGATTGTTTTAGGATGCTTTGGAGAATGTTGGAGCTCCTAGCTCCTTGCATAGAAAAAGGATATCACCAGATAAATATACTAGATATATGGCACTCATGAAAAAACTGATTGATTTTGAGCCTTTGTTGTTTGAGGAAGCTATTTCCCAATAGGTGTGGGTAGATTCCATGGTGGAGGAATATGAATCCATCATGAATAATGATGCTTGGGAGGTTGTGCTTAGACCCGAGGGAAAATCTGTTATTGGCTCCAGGTGGGTGTATAAAGTGAAACATGCAATTGATGGTAGTGTTGAGAAGTACAAGCCCAGATTTGTGGCCAAAGGCTTCTCATAGGCAGAGAGAGTTGAGTGTGAGGAGACATTTTCCCTTGTGGTAACATATTCTTCTGTTAGGACCATACTAGCAATAGCAACATAGTTTGGATGGAAGATCCAACAGATGCATCCTAAGACTTACTTCCTCAATGGAGTGGTTGAGGAAGAGATCTACATTGAGAAACCAGAGGTATATGAGAAATTTTATAGGGAGGAACTTATGTGTAGACTAAGAAGAGCCCTTTATGGTCTCAAGCAGACACCTCGTGCTTAGTACATTCACATAGATTCCTATCTCAGTATATTGGGATTCATTAAGAGTGAAGAAGATGCCAATATCTACTATATTTTGGTAGATAATAGTTTTCTCATCTTAGTCTTGTATGCAGATGATTTGATACTGACAGGAGATGAGTGGTTGATCTAGTCTTGCAAGGAGGACCTTGAAAGAGAGTTCAAGGTGAAGGACATGTGTTTGATGCGCTCCTTCCTTGGTTTAGAGGTGTGTCAGGGAGATTGAGAGCTATTTTTTGGTAAAGGGAAGTATACCTTCTAAAATCCTTTAGAGATTCCATATGCAGGAATGTAAGCCCATGGATACTCCTTTAGCTACTAACTAGAGGAAAGAGGATGCTTCTACAGGAGAGGCAGTAGATGACGCTATCTATAGATAGTTGGTGGGGTCCTTGATGTACTAGGTGAACACAAGGTTTGATATTTGTTTTTCATTTAATCAACTTAGTTATTTTATGGTGGAGCCTACCAAGCTTCACTGGAAAGCAACAAAACATGTTCTCAGATACCTCAAAGGAACAATAGATTTTGGTTTATGGTATAGGAGGACTAATGGAGTGAATCTCCAAGGATTCATAAATGTAGATTGGGAAAGGAGTCCATCAGACAAGAAAAGCACATTGAGATCTATCTTCAAGGTTAGGTCAGAAACAATTTCTTGGTATAGCAGGAAACAAATATTTGTAGCACTCAATTCAACAGAGGCCGAGTATATGGTTGCTAATGAAGAAACATGTGAGGTTATTTGGATGGGGAAGATCCTGATTGGTCTCTTGAGTCATGGGATGGAGCCTACATTCACCCACTGTGATAATAATAGTTGTATCAAACTCTTTGAAAATCCAGTGTTTCGTGATAGGTCCACGCATATATACATCAAGAACCATCACCTGAGAGATTGTATATAGAGGAGGATCATCTTGTTGTAGTACAATCCTACAGAGGAGAAGGATGTAGACATATGGACAAAGGCTTTATCAAGAGGCAAGTTTTAGTTCCATAGGAGTAGGATTGGGGTGGTCAAGAACCCTTTTCTCACTAAGAGGGAGTGATAAATTGTAGCAAGAAAAGGCTTCATTTGACTTGTACCTTTGTCAAATGGAGAAATTCAATTTTCCATATCAGCAGGATGACTTGTGTTGCATTTAGCAGGAGTGACATGGCCAAACCACTCAATTAAATCATTCAATTCGATTTTGTAGGCTAAAAGTAGAGTTGTGCGTGAGTTGATTGCTAAAATTTAGCAATCTAGTGGATTTATTGTTAGTTAAACTCAGTTATATGAGCTCTAGTCTAGAATAGAGTCAGTAGGAGTTCAGTTGAGTATTAGTTAACTCATCAATTTACTAAAAATATCCCTAGTCATGCATGGAATTAGAATTGCCTAGTTGAGGCGAAGGAAAAGGCACATTGTAATTGTCAATTGTATACTAGCTGAGTGTACAATTTTTGTATTGGAGCAGGTGATCAATTGCTTCGAGATTTGAACGAGGAAATAAGGAATTCTCAATGTAGGTGTAGCTTCAAGGATTAAAGTAATCATTGTAATAGATCCATATTCTCATATAATTCAATACAAAATAGAGGAGGGGTTTTTCCTAGTTGGGTTCCCTAGGAAAAATTTTGTGTTAATTGTGATTTAATGGTTGCATGTGTTTCTATTGTGTGTTTTCCTTTCAGCAAATTGTGTAGAAGAAATTTGTTTCTACTGTTTTCAGTCTGAATTCATTAGCAAATTCAAAGTTCGATTTATTTCTACACAAAGAGACATGCATACAAATATATAACTCAAAATATGAGGAGATGGACGGGGTCATGTATTTTCAACCTTCAAGGTTTAAACATATTAAGTGTTCCAAAGGTTCCTCCTCTAGGAAACACAAAGTTAAGGGTTATATTTCTCTTTTGTCCAAGTATAAACTATATAAAAAACCCCATATCTTAGGTTAACAAGGGTTATAAAACAAATCGGAGCAAATAATTTAAGACTTAAGGAGAAACTTGGTGAGAATAAGAAACAAACCTTTAAAATAGAAGTATTATTGGAATTTACTAATTTTGAAGGGAAATATATTCCAATAGAGGAAAGTAGGCCCAATGTTCTAACAAGTGATGATAGTTTTCATATATTTGATAGTGATCTATTGACGGTGTTGGAAGCCGCCAAAAGTAAGGAAGTCTCCCTGGTATGAAGTCCTAATTATACCTCTCACCATTTGGGATAGGAGCCCCATCCGGAATATGGGCACAACCACTATTATGATGATTTTAAGGATATGTCTTCGCTGCAACAATCAACAAAAGAGATCATGCACATAACTTTGGGGTCAACAAGTGAGTAAGCTTTGTGAGACACCAATTGTAATGCATAAAAGGGAATTCCACAAAATTAAAATGAATAATGAGGCTCTAGAAGAAAAGTAATAGTACTATACTAAAAGAGACACACAAGAGAATGGAAAGACTCGTTAGTTAACCTGCAAAATATTTCACAAGATAATAAAGATCGTGAAAGAAAATAGAAATTCACATTAAACAATATGTATACTAAATCTAACAGATTATTTCATTTTATTTAGCATGAAATAAATAACATATACCACAAACATTAAAATAATAGACTTACAATATCCATGATACATGCATGAAAGTGCATTGGCTCTGAGAGCTTCTGATGATTAAATGAAAGTTCCATTTAGACAATTACAATGATTAAACACTATCCCCAATAGTGGAACATGAATCCACCACTTTCTTCTCTAAAGAATGATCTTCACTCCTATGCTAAGCTAGAGAAACCAACTGAGGTGACCTTTCACCTCCCCATGTGACTCTTCAGCTTCCTCATGACTCTTGAGCTTCTATTTTGTCCTTTAGATCCTCTTTAATTTTTGAGCTACCTAATGAATCTTCATATTCCCTATGTGACTCTTGGACTCACACTTTACACACTTTCTTTTCTTATTATTTTGGAAATACAAAATTACAATAGGAAAAAATATAATAATACAAAATGTGGCTATTATCCACAAGTCAAAGTATTACATCATGCATAACTTGTGGAAATGATAACTCGACGACAGTGACATGTAACTATGTAGTAAGATAATGGTGCCAATCTTTATATTCTACTACTATATGCTTAACCTTTACTGGTGAATATGGATTATATTTGATTTTTCCCTCCAATGCTTTTAGATATATGGTCTTGGAATCTGTTTGAATAATGTTCAACAAAAATATTAACCTCTTATTTATCTTTTCCATTATGTTTACATATTGCAAAATGTTTTCTTTAGTCACCTCAAGCTCATCCTGTATGGTCGCATGTTTAATTTTGTTCAAGAAATATTTTATTTCTTGTTTGATTGTGCTCCTTATCTTTAGCTCTGTAAATGTACCAAGAGAAGGAATATTGTGCATCCTGACTAAGTAATCCAATCCATTATACACTTGTGGATATGATTTTATGGTGTTGGTGGCAGAAGTATGGATTTTATCATAGATCTATAAACACCTTGATATTTTCTCTATTTATTTTTGCATCCTATTTTCTCATTTTGGCCAACAACATAAGTGTATTCATATATTTTATGCCCTGACCCTAGATCGCATCTATGGTTGTGTAAGATTTGTTCAAGAGTTTCACCATCTTATGTGACCCTTTCTACACTTCACGTAGGAGCACCACTGCTTCATGAAGAGTGTACATCTCATCATATAACTGCCTCATAGTGTCTTTCACAGGCTTCATTTCTTCCAATATTGTTGCCTTCATTTCCATCCTTATAGCCCTAGTCAAAGACAAACTTTGATTCTCAGCCATGATATGTTCAACATGTTGCCTTGCCAAATCCAACTCCTTTATCCATGCTTCATTTTATCTCATCATATAATCAATGTTCTCCTCAGTGGCTTTAGTAGAGGTTTCATTTTTTGTCGCAACTACTCTTGGATTGTTCATAGTATTTGACACGATCACTCTTTCTGTGTTGATAGTGACAAGGTGATGAGGGTCATTCGAAAAAAAAAAAAAAAACTTCTCCTTTCCTATACCATTCTCTTCATTTGGTTGAAGGTGAAATCTGAAATTTCCATGACACTATCATCTGATGGAGGAACTAATCCCATCTCACTGAATGGGATATGGCCACCAGTAAGAGGAGGTTGGGGCTGATAAAAAAAATTTTGCTGCAATCAAAATAATGTATGCTTCTTCATCATCATCCTCCTATTCACCATTCATCTATTGGGATTTCATATCCTCTCCCTGTCTCCTCCTTTCTTCTTCTTTTTCGCTTTTCTTTTGCAAGGCTTTTCCATCCTTCTTATTTCCAGTTTCTTCTTCTTTCTTCTTTTCTAACTCTTCCTTTCTTATTTGCATGTTTTATTTTTTCTTCCTAAGTTTTTCTTCCTTGTACTTGCGTTCCTATTCTTTTTTATGTTATGATTCCTTCCTCTTCTCTTCTTCCTGTCGCTTCCAAAATTCTTTACTTTTCCTCTTCACTTCAATTGTGCCCTTAATATTTGGACCTACTTTAAAATTTATGCTCCTCTCTTCTTTTGGGTCATGCAAAATATTCTTGTTTGGCTTAATAGGACTTCCTTGAGTAAGCACTTCCTATTGGTTCCTTCTTGTGTAATATCTGGTATATGAGCTGTGTTAGAAGGACTTGCCTCATCAACTGGTTTGGTTTCTCTGGAAGCATTATACCAATTCTTCATATTCTCCTCATCCTCCAGAGAAATAGAGAGATAATCCCAAGAAAAATGCAACTTCATGCAATGTTATTTACATAATCCCTTGGGGTCATATTTGTGGAAACTTATTTCACCGAATCTAAGGCTAGTAAGCTCTTCAACTTTTGCTTCTACTGCCTTCAAGATCTACAGTTAATAAGACCCCACTTGCAAGGGATGAAGAGGCCAATGTGCCTTCATCTTCTTTTGTAATAGTTGTAACAACCCTGAACCAAGCTTATTTCCAATCTCCTATATTAACAACTTATCAGTAACGTACTTCGGAAAAATATGTCATGACTTTTGAGAACCAAAGACTCTAATGTAGGTGCCCTGGAGAGAGGAAAACCAATATGCAACTTCACTAACCACTTCTTTTTCCCGATCTATCATGTAGGGTGCCTCTTCTTCAAAAATCATTTAATAGAGTCCAACAAATAAGTGTTCAACCAATTTTTCATAAACTCTGTAACTAGATTTTGAGAGTAGCTTGCAATATATGTTGATAGAGGGAGACTGTCGAGACTAATTCCATTCTAGACTTAGAAACTTGTTTCTTGTGCAGATTCCATAAAGCAAGTATGTAGACATGAAGAACCAAGTTTTCCTACTTTTTTCATGTTTCTTTGCCTTTTATGCATTAATTTTTAGTTGTTGGGAAAATATCTTTGTCCAATAGAAGATCTTCCATTTTATGACTATCGAGTGAAGCATGAAGATCCATCCTTCATCGAAGAAATCAATGCTTTCTTGTTTATACAACCTATAGAACGTTTCCATGAGGTACTAGTAAACCATATTGAATGATTTTGTCTTGTAAATTCCCTCTAGCTTTTAGCGAAACTTGGTTGGTTCTTGCCACCATGATCTAATTACATCCTTTGTATTCAAATAGGTCAAAGTCACGTAGTACTGAGAGTTTAGATAAACTTTTGGCTTCAGAAGCTTGTAGTTGGAATGGAGATCATGAGGATGATATTAAACAAGCTCTTTCCCCCTTACACTACTAAGAACCATGTTCTTAGTGTCTAGACCCTACAAAATCCATCTGATGGCTTTTGTACATGGTAACACTAGATATTTGTAGGCAATTCTATTGAATCTGGATCTCTTCACATTGATGGATTTCCCTGTCCTCAAGGTCCTATAGGAAATCTTTCTTGTTGAAATAATATTTGATGGTAAGCCATGATATGGTAGTGGTATTATCCACAAAGCATCTGGTGTCTGCCAAGATAGGTGGCCCTAATTTGAAACTATCACCATGACCTTCAACACTATTTTCAGTAGCCTCCTTAGATGGTGGTTGTCTTATAATGGGAGGCATTGTATCTATATAGGATGAAATATTGATAAGATCTTGGTTAGTAGCACCTACAAATGAAGATGCACTCATGGAAATACCAAGTTAGCTCCTTAGATAATCACCTAGTCTATCAAGCAATCAAAATCATAGCAAAGTCACTAGGAGGACAGAATGCACAAGGCTTGAGAATCAGAGGCACTATTGAGGCAAGATTGACTTGAATGGTCATCAAAAGTGCACAATACACAGTGATGGAGAGGAGATATTGTGCATGCCTAATCAACAAAGGCAAGGTTGATGAGTGAGGCTTTTAATTGAAAAATGTATAGTTACTAAGAAAGAGAGGTTTCATGTTTATGAAATTTGCATCCATAGTGGGAAATAGGTGGTAAAATACTGATTGGAACTACCCAGTGTGCAGTGGAGACTAGGGATTAGATGATGCACAGTCACATATGGAAGAGAAGGCATCACTAGTGATTGGAATTACGGAATTCGAAGTTGGAGAAAGAGAGACTTTGGGAGGTGTGCATGTCGGATCAACAAAGAACAAGGCCTAAGAAATGTGAATCTATAGTGATGAAGAGGAAGATCAAGTCAAAATTTAGCTAAGTATGGAACAATAACAAGTGGTGAGGATTGAAAGAAGATAAACATGCATAAAGAGATAGATCTGCAATGATTGCTAGAATGTGAAAAGACTTGGAATATGAAAAAACACTAGAAAACAAACATGTAAGGGGAGAATGACACATGCAACGACTAAATATAGAAAAAACAACACTTTTCATGTAAAAAGCGGGGTAAAACGACACATGCAAAAGAAAAAATGACAAAACGGATGGTAAAATCAACAAAAAGTGACAATTACGAAACTTACCTGAAATAACATCGCACATGCATGCAAAATCTCCTTGTGCTCAAGGAATGTGAAGAGCTCCAAATATTAGTGTGAGAATGAGCTCTAGGTTAGGTTCTTATATAGGTGAACACTCATATATCTAGGGAAGGGTTTGCTTACACATGTTGAAAATATAGGAGCTAGAGTTAGTTAGTTTCCACTTGTGATTGTGTAACTTTTTGAAAGTGTGCCACACTGCGACAAGTGGTGCACAGTTTATATCTGTAGGGAGTGCGCAGTGCCTGTCCACAAAGAGTGAGCAATGCTTGTCTCCAAGAACTGTGTAGTTTAGTGGCACAAGGGACTACGCGGTGGACTAGAAGAAGGGATTACAGAATTGCCTATCATAGGAGACTACACAATTGTCTATCATAGAGGATTTCACAATTGCTGTTGTGAAGGCCTACGTAGTCACTGACATCAAGAAGTGTGCAGTTGTGATTGGGAAGCACTGATTGTCAACTTGAAGTGTGCAACTAAGGGCTACAAGGTAGGCATGCAATATTGAGAAGTTGCAACACTTGAGAAAAGTAGAAAATGACTTGAAACATAGACAAATAAGACCAAGAATGACTTAAGTAACCCAAGGAAACAGTTCACAAGACCAAAAGGAGGCTCCAAAAGTAGAATATAAGAAAATTTTTGGAAGAGGATGTAGCAACTACAACATGATCCTATCATGGCCCAAAACCAAGAAAATGAGAATGATTGTGAAGACCATTCATGAAAAAAATTCCTTAGGATGAACTTGAAGAAATATTCCCTAAGTAAAATCTTGATGATAGAGTATCCAAGAAGAAATTTAAACTAAAAAATTATTACAATCATAAGACTGATAGTATTGGTAATTTTGTTGAAAAGTTTATTAATTATATTTTAGATAATGTGATGGTTAGTATTTATGCCTTCATAAAACTTAATCCAAATATTCCCAATTGGAAAGATAAAGATGAACCCTTTTAATTTGGCATAATAAATAAACAAAGTTACAAATAGTCTCTTCAAATGTTGAAGGAAAAATAGTTTCAAATGTATATGATTTAGGAGAATAAATGGAAGGATAGAATCCAATTTTACAAAGACAAATTAGTTATTTTTCAACTAAAGTTAAAGAAAGTTTGTGAACTTTCACTTCAAAGGATAACTTACAAGCCTCCATCAAAGGTCTATGGGCGAATTCCTTCTCGAGTGGTGGACCAAGCTTCAAATTCAAAGAGCTATAGTGGGAGGTGACACCAAGATATGTATAATTAAACAATTTATGCATTCCTTTTATTCTGCCTCAATGTAGATCAATACTTACTTTTTGATATTCATTAATTCAACTTCATTATGTAGGATTAAGCTTTAGTGGAATCATAACCCTTATGTGGGGAATGTAAAATTAAGAGTATTTTTATCTTTCGTTTACAATCCAGTCATGTGGAAAGTGTTGGAAGCATAATCCTCTTGAATTATGAAAAATTATCTCATTCACTTGAATGGAAGGAAAAAAGCCTCAAGTGAAGGTCAAAAGTCATGATAAGTCTAAGAGACCTCTTGGAAGATGGAAACCAAGGGTTAAAAAAATTGTGTATTAATATGTATATATTGTAAATAGAATGAATCACACAAATTACCTAAATCTTTCCTATTACTTCTTTTGTGTGTTTAACATGGTATCAAAGTAGGCATATTCCTACCCTTCTTAAGTTTGAGCCACGATTGTGTGGCCTTCCTCCATCACATGTCCTAAATGTAGGCATTCCTGCCCCACTCATTGACTCCTCTACCTATAAAAAAACCTAACCCTCTACCAAAGTTTGCATATGACTATTCTTAGAGCTCAATACTTGCACAATCCTAAGGTTGACACTTTGAATTGGGCCTCATTGGCTTGTTGGATCTACCATAGCCTTGTCACATCATTTAGGTTGTAGCATTCTTTGTTAGGTTGTAATGTTCTCTGAAAACATTCCATTTCTCTACATATAGAAATTCCTTTGACAATAAAATGATGTCTTCTTCTTGATGCTCCTATTCCGACTCCTCTCTCCATCAATTTTTTTGTATCTTGCACTCCTCATCAAACATTACATTGAGTATTCTTTCTCTATAGTGTGTAAGGGACTAAACTAGGTATTTTCTACGTTAACAATAGGAGTAGAAATTGTGCATTGAATTTGGAAGGCTAATTGGGCCTAGGCATTGCTCTTATTTCCTTGAATGCATCCTTCTACAACACATCTCTCTACGACAAGGTTGTAAGAAGAATAAATTAAATTGAGCTTGAGAACATCATAATTAATCCTGGGTTTGCTAGCATGTTCAAAATAGAGTAAGAAATCATTAAAGGACTCTTTCAGTTGTTAGACTACTATGTTAGCTAGGATTCCACAATATCTTTAGTGTTGCATCTGTAAGGAGAAGATATAGCGTCTAGGGCACCATCTTCTTCCAATATAGTGTCTATCAAGGATCTAACTTGGGCAAGTGCTTCGTCTTCATCTAATCATCCTCCAGTCACGGTCTTTGTGCCTTTTCTTTAAAGACTGCAACTCTGAAATAAATCAATGTGAATTGACATAAATGTACCATTAAATTAATTTCAATGGGCGGGAAGTCACCTTTACAACTTCCATTTGTTTGGTGACACAATTTTCATGCATTGCAGAAGGTTTACTTGTGGTTACTGTGCAGTGGAGGCAACCTTATGATAGACAATGTCCATTCATTGAAGGCTACAAGAACTGTTAAATCTTGAGACTGTTGAAAATGATAGTGAGAAAGGGTTCATTGATTTGTTCCTTAATAAAAGGGACCAAAATGAGTTCTTCTTTAACATGCTCGAGTTCCTATAAGTTAGGAAACAATTCCTATAAGTTAGAAGACAATTCCTATAAGTTAGAAGATAAATCCTATAAGTTAGGAAATTTCTTAAGATTTAGGATGAGTCCCTATAATTTAGGATCAGTTCCTAAAAACTAAGAGGAGTTATGAATCACTTAGCTAATGTGTTAAAGTGGAAGTCTAAGTTATCAGTATTCTAGTGCAAGTTAATTTAGGAAAAGAATGTGTGTTTGAGTCTGAAGTCCTTGAATTGAGATAGGATGAGTTGCATGAGTAGTTAACTCGTGCTAACTCAATTAATCACAAAATCAAACTCCTTAATTAGAAACTCACTAAACTTATCCATTCGAATTTCCTTAAAAGGAGGAATGAAGGTACAATTTGATCATTGTCTTGTGAGCACAAGTTTGTGAGACAAGAAAATAGATATCGTGTATTTGTGAGAAGGTTGCACAGGTTTATGTGTGGAGCTTATGAGAGAAATGTGTGCCAAGAGTATCTTATGCACAGATTGGGAGAGGGAAACATAGATCAACAATCTTGCAAGGGTTTCATGCTTAGAATAAGAGGGGAAGACGAGTGTTTTCTGATTGAAACAAGTATTTTGTAAGATATCTATTGCTCAATTGTTTCTATCAATAAAATTCTAGAACAAGTAGAGGATTTTCCCATTTCGATCCCCTAGGAAAAAAAATGTTGTGTTCTCTTGTGTGAATTATGCATTTATTTCTATTCTATTCCGCTACAAATTTTAGTAGAGAAATTATGTGTTTATATGAGAAGAAATTATATTTCAGATTGCTCATATTAGCATATCATAATTTTATGGATTTTTTACAGGGACTTGCATGTTGTATTATATTGAGAGGAATTTGTAGTCACTATTATGTTGGGTTGTATACAGTGAGGGCCTTCGTCAACTTGATGCAAGAGACTAAGTGCTCAAGATTTTGTAAACTAGATGGCATGCATAGTTGGAATTTATCATCTGCATTTCATAGGCATACTCATGAGTTGAAAAAGGAATACATCCTATAATGATTCAACCATACATGAGAAGTATATAAGAATTACATAGTAGAATTAAGTAATTTTGTTTTATTTAGTCTCATATCTTCTTGTCTATCAAATCCAATATGAAGACCGACCTAGAGATGGGATAGGCCACCATGATTAAATTCAAGGATTCCATGGTCATAAAGAGTTGAAAGAAAAATGTGAATGTTAGATATTTTGTTCTCTTGTTTTCTTCAACAGTTGCATTTAGCATTGGTGATTAAGCTTGGATTTGGGAAGAGAGCATATTTGTACTTGTGCCAATTGGAAATTCCTAGCACAATTGTTGTGTATCTCTCTCACTATATCAAATAACTCTAAGAGCATCATCTTTATTAGTGGCTTGCTTGGATGCACATATCATAATTTTTCTTGTTTCGCTTTTGTATCAAGTTTGTTGTGGGAAGCATCATAACTATAGGATTGTGCTCCAAGTTCTTGATATGATTTATTTTCATTTTTGTGAAATGCTCCAGGTAATAACAATTTTATTAGTTATTCATTACGAAATCATAAAAGAAAATCTAATTTACAACAAGTGGTAAACTATACAAAGCATTAAAATTGATTATTTTAAGGGAAGTTTTTTCTTAAGGAGAGGCTTGATAGTGGTGTATTTTTAGTTGAAACTAACATCCAAAATTTACTTGAGTTATTGAGAAAATAGAAGAACTAATAAAGTATCAAAGTTACTGAATACTATGATACATTCTAATATTCTTGACACAACCAAAATCAACAAATCCATTCTCACTGATATTCAAATATGTTTACAACATGCACAAAACAAAATTGAGTTTCTTCAACTTGAATCTCAACTCTAGCGAGATGAATTACAACAAAAGAGTCAACACTCTGAACTAGTTCTTGTTTAGAACAATTCTCTATTTGAGTTGGAGACATATTCTTATTAGCAACCAACAATTGATCATATTAGTGAGGCCATTTTAGAGCATATTTACATGAAGATTCATAAGTTAAACCTACTCTTCCCAAACCCATCATCATACCTTAGGAAGAAGTTATTAACAATAGGCATTGAACTAGTCTTAGATATGAAGAGGATGTGACCTTTCATGTTATGCACTTAACTTAACCCATCCAATTTTAGAGTGTTGGGTTCCTTTAGGACATACCATCTTCACCTGCTCCATATCCTACTCCACATCCAATTCAGATTTGCAGATGCCAACATTGTGATTGAGTTGGCCATGTGAAAGATCAATGTTTTGATCTTCATCCTTGTGGGCATTGTGGAAAACATACTCATCATTTAGATAAATGTTCTAGACAAAAGACTCATGTAAGAGCAAAGATTCACCTTGGATGGATCGCTTCTTGATAATGGTTTTCAAAAACCAAGAATATATATTATATTATTATATATATATATATATATATATATATATAATATTATATATATATATATTATATATATATATATATCTAGATATATATATATATTATATATATAAATATATATATATATATTATTATATATATATATATATATTATATATATATATATATATAGTATATATATATATATATATATATATAGAATATATAATATATATATCACACCACAAAGTTCATTCTTATGTATTGAGACATCTTGCAGTGTTCTCCCCTTGTATCTAACAAGGGGGGAATTCACGGTCAACTATTAGCTTCAAATATATGTTAAGCGAGGTTGAGCCACAACTTGAACTAGAGCTAGCTACTAGATCCTAGTGCCAGAGTCAGATTCAAAGTTATAGCCAAATACATATTCTTGTTCCATGAGCATGATTTGGTTGGTGTCCAAACCACCACTAGAAAAAGAATTGATTTATACTACCCATATCATCATTTGTGGTCATCTTCAAACAATCATTAGGGAGCACTTTGCATATTAACTTAGCTTCTAGCTAGATGTGAAATTGTTCCAAGAATTGTTTCAAGCTTGGTTTTAGAGTTGGTGTTCAGCCTTAAACCATCACTAGTAAAATACTTTAGCTTCTTCTACCTCATTTGGTTTGTGGTCTTCCTTAAACAACCATTTTATAGAGCACATTCAGTCATTGGCTACCATGCACTTTTGTATTTCAACTCTCTTCTTGGACTCATATACAACCCTTTAGTTTAATGGGAGGGATTTTGGAAGCATAATCCTCTTAGGTTATGAAAACTTGGCTCATTCACTTGAATGGAAGGTGAAAGGCTTCAATTGAAGCCCAACATTCATGAGAAGTCCAAGAGACCTCTTGGAATATGGGAACCTAGGGTCAAAAAATTTGTGTATTAATATCTATATCTTGTGAATATAATTAATCACATGAGTTATCTAAATCTTGCCTATTACTTTTGTGTGTGTTTAACAGAAAGAAGCATCACAATTTCATGAGAATGTAGAAGCCAACTCTAGCATTTTTATCATTTATGAATACCCTCTACATGTGATCATAGAGGAGGATTATTTTAGACTAGTTGGCAACCTCATGAGTGTAATAATTATTAGGCAAAACCAATGATTAGTCTTAGTAGACTATGAAAGTACCATTCATTAGTATGAAATTGAAGCATTTATAGATTAGAGATGGACTAGACTGCTCAACTTCCTAAAGGAAAAGGACCCTACAACAGATCCTCTTTCTAACTTGGTGATGGATAAAATTGAGCTTTATGCCACCTCATTCAGTTGGATTGGTATCACATGGATCCAATTGAGGTTCCCCTAATGATGTGAAGGTATAATTTTGCAGTAAGTGACTTTAACCATGTAGGAGCAAAGATTGAGGTCTTGTAGCCCTGGCACACATCGACCAAAGTGGGGAGGTTGTTTCCAATTGCAACATTATGTCTTTGCGCATGTTCCACCCTATATGGGGAAATTTTTCACATTTATTCTAAATCTTGCGATATTGTGTTATTTCCACCACAAGCCTTTTATTTTTCTAATAAGAAACACCACAATAGATTAGTCCTTGTGTAGCTTTAAATGATCCATATTTTAAATAACATTTTTTTTCATTCCTTAATATTTCAATAAGAGATCCATGGAGAAAATATTCTTAGACTTGAGTCATTTCATCATTAAGAACTTATCTTTAGTAAAAAAAAATTCCAGAAACTTGGTGATTCCAATTTTTGACATCCCTCTTAAGGATCTCAAGTTTCCGTTGTGATACATACCTCTTTGTTTTCGTAGACCAACTATTAAAGATTTCATCATTGTTATAATTGATTTGATTTAAAATATAGGTGAATAGTTTACATTATTTCAAAATGAAATGTGGTGTTTTAAGACTAATTGTTTCCTGTAGAAGAATTAGGACGGGTCATTGATATGAAGTAGTTGTTGACAAATGTAAAACACAGTCAAAACATTTAGATTGATAAGGAGGTGTTATACTAATAGAAATGACCTCATATTACACCCTCTTTTTTTTATTGCATGAGTATATGTCGTTTTATGGGACTTCTATATAACTAATAGAAGACCCAACATAAGATAGTTAGAGTTATTTGGATGTGGTGAGAAAAGCTAAGGAGTTGGCTCTAACTTAAGCTCAAAGATCCCCTTATTTGTGTTAAGTGTGAAGCCAAATTCATGAATCACATGCGGGATTCTAGATCCTTCTACACCGCCATTAGTTTCTAGATCTCCAGGATTCTAAATCCTTCTTCACCGCCATTAGTTTCTAGATCTCCAAGATTCTAGATCCTTCTTTAGCCTCTATAAATTTGTAATTTCTCTAGCCAAGGAAGGCAAGCCAAGGTCCAAGCCTGTTACATAATGCTAAGTGATTTCTATTTTCCAGTGATTGTTTTATCTATTCCACTATTTCTGATTGAGTAATCTTGTTGTTTCTCCATTTGTCTGTCTCAGAAATTATTCTTTGCTATTGTCGTCTAAGTCTCTGAGTATAAATCTGTTGTGTGTTATGTATGCTCTGGTCTAACAATTAACAATTTTCTAACCATCCTTGTTGCCATTTTTAAACTAGAGAATCTTGAAGAGGTCAGGTAGGGAAACAATGAATCACAACCCTTATGGTCTATCTTAAGTCCACAACTAATGAATGAAGTCCACCTCTTGAGTACGAAGACCACCCTCCTTTAACAAATATGATACTAACAACTTCCTAATCTAACATCACCCTCTATCCATCTTGCATGTTTAAATTGTTTTATGTATTGCATTGTGATACCTAATAATTTTTTAATTCCATATGACAAGTTTAATTTGCTAGATATTTTTACCTTAATAGCTTAGAATATAATTCTTATTCATAACCCTATTTTGTATAAAATGCATATATCAATAACTCAATTAATTATTATCAATATTATTAATCACATATGATTTCAATCTTAATTAATTTATATTTACATATATATAAACTTTGCAAAAGTTAACTCAACTACATCAAAGTCTCTAAAGTTCCGTATCTTTTAATAAGAACTATTTTATTATAATAGAACATGCCAATATAAAATATGTGTTAATATACCAAATAAAAAAGCGCCTATTTGATAATAAAGTCAGTTGTTTTTAAAATAATTTTTCTTAAAGTGCAAGGGACAAATTTAATACTTGTAATACTTTTAGGATTGATAGTGATGCTACGTAAGAGAGAATCAATCAAAACCACTCATATTATCCATTGGTATAAAATGTATAAATATTATATAGTTTGAGATTATGCAGCGTTATAAAATGAATATTAGGTACGTTTTGATGATGGGCTCGAGAGCGGATAAGATCCCTAGCTTCTAAGATCCATAGCAGATAAGATCCATAGCTTTTGTTTTAAGCATTATAAGTTGAGTATTTTCTAATGTAATGAATCTTAATATATTAATAAGATCAAGTGCATTTTGATGAATATTTTAAGGGAGTATAAGATCCCTAAGTTGTTTTAAGTATTATGAGTTGAATATTTCTAATGTATGGAATGTTAATGTAATAGTAAGGTTAGATATCTATGAAGCATAAGATCATCCTAAACAAATAATTTAATTTAAAAAATCAAATTCAAAACTTCAAATGTGATGGAGGCATTGAACTTCATGAGCCTCTAGAAGTACAAGACATTAAATTTTAATTTAAGCTAAAGATCTTAAAAGGATAGAGGAAATGATTCATCACATCTGGGGTATTTAATTAATACCATTTTTTTTTCCATGTGACAAAATATATAGCATACTTTTCTATAATATGATGTTAATGTATTACAACTCACATAGTAATGAACGCAGGGTAACATTTATTTTATTAATTAAGTTTATAATTAAAAGAATGGATTTAAAGTGAAGTTGGTTGGAAAAGTTTTTAATATAATAATTTACATTGTAGTTATGAATTAGGGGGTGGTTAGTGCATTAAAGTGATAAATTGGTATGATAATGAAAATTTAATTCTATTTGAATCTATGTTGCATATGTGGATGTAAATAGGTTTATTAAAAATAATTTTTAATAATGAAAATTTAATTGTATTTCAATATATGTTGTTGATGTAAATATGTTGTTTATTAAAAAATAATGTTTAGATTTTATTTTGTAGTTTAATGTCATAATTAATTTGTGATATAGAAAATTTAGTTGCACTCAAAATTATGTTTTACATTGTGTTATAAATGAATAATTGTTTGGTGAAAAATATAATTAAAAGTTTAATAATGATAAGTTATTTTTTTTTTATCTTGAATTATTAAGAAGATTGTAATTGATCCACAAAATGTAATAGGAGTTGTGTGGTAACATATAAGGCTCATTTCCTAACACTAATAACTTCAAACTTTAGCCTAGAAAAATTCTTGATTACAAGTAAGCATAAGTTATCATGAAGTGAGGGTTTCAAGCTAGAGTTTTCATGAAAATATGGTAATACATACACAGGGTCTTTGTAGCAATTTTCTCATGTGGCGACTTAAACGGAGGAGGATGAGATACATTATGGAGAGGATCTCATATGCTTTGAGAAAATATTTTGGTCCAATGAGGAAATTGGCTTGTAAATCAAACGATGTTGTGTGTTCTCATATCTTCAGGATCATTCTCTAAGGATGCATGGGGGGCTCAATGGCCTCTAGATTAACAACTGCATCCAAGCATGTACTATCGCAAAAGGGGCCATTGAGTCCTCAATAGGGTTCCTCCATGTATGCACGGTATACATAGGGGCTTCACAATGTCAACCAATATCTTACCACATTCATTCATAAAGGGGTTTTCAATTTTTTGAAAAATAGAATCAATATATTGTAAGTATTTGGGAGGGAGGAATGTGGGCTAGGGGGCTTATAGATGTTGGGAGGTATGAAAAGGGGTGTCAGGTAAAAATAACAATTATTTTTATTAGAAATATGTATTGGGAGGGGGGTTCAAAAAAATCATTTTGGAAGGTTTTCATCACTACTTAGTGAATTAGAGGAATTATTTAATATCCCATGAATGATAGTGCTTTGTCATGGGTTAACTAAGTGGAGACCTTATTATGGTGTATTTACCTCCCATTAGATTATCCATGCTGATAATGTTGTGATTTGACCCCCTCTCTAAAACTGTGGTGCTACAAACTCTAGGTTAGCAAGTAAAGTCCTCAGTGATGTGATATCCCTCTAGACTCATAATAAATCTTGGTACATGTTTCCTTAATAGGATAAGGTGAAAATGGTGGTCTAGAAGGACGTTGTTGTAGAGGGAACCCTTGAGTTGTTGGGAAAATTGGCAACGGGGGAACAATGAAAAAAAATATTCTTTTGAAGCTCCGAAAGCTTGGTTCGACTCTATGCGGGCTATAATTTTGGGATAGAGGTCATCTTTTCATATCCTAGTAAGGGGTTGGATTCATTTTGTTTTCAAATCAATGGAAGATTTTTTCCATTATCACGGGGAAATCTTGGAGTTTGGTTTTATCCAGTAATGTGGAATCCCTTTTCAACTTAGAGGAGGGCCCATTTCAATGATGGTGGTATAGGTAATTTTACTTAGCTTACCCCTCATTTTTTAGTGTGATGTTTTTTAAGTCTATTAGAAATCATATTGGGAGGTATGTTGGTCTAGAGAAGGACTTGTTGTCAAATCCAGATAAGTGTTGGACTTGGGTTTAGGTTGATATTGTGACCATTGTCGAATTTCTTGAGGAGATAGAGTTGATTTATAAGTATTTTGCATGGATTTTGAAGATTGAATATTGACGAATTCCCTTTTGTTGTCGTGGATGTTTTCAAGTTAGCCATAATCATGCTCAGTGACATAACCCTCCTAGACTCTAGCCTCCCTTAGTCGAGAGTATAGGAGAGAAGCTAATAAACCAGCTTATGGAAGCAACTCCAAAATCCAATGTGGATATTTCATCGAGTAAGACATTGAATTTTCTTATGTTCTTTCCTTTAGATTTTATTCCAATAATTTAGTTTTGAAGGAAAATTCCCCATCTAATATCACTAGTACTATGGGTGTTGGGAATTCTATTTTTTCTCAGGAAGGACCCACCACTATTCTTATTCCCCACCATGATTGGTGTTCCTCCTCTCGACCCCTCCCCTTTGACACCTCATTGGATTCTATTAATGAGTTTTTGATCCGTGCCTCAATGGAGCTTCAAGAAAGTTGAAAAACCCCCAAAATTTCCTCAGAATATTTAGATCAAAGTATTCCCCCATTACTTCTTGGTTTGGATACTTGTTTCATCCCCAACCAAAATCAAAGTTCGATGGCTTAGTGGATGGAGGTTTTGTACTTGATAGTGCAGAATTGAGTTCGATAGAGAGAATGTCACATATTTCAATTGCCCAAATGAAACCTAAAAAGGAAATTCATAATGGCAAATAAACCTCCATTTTTCAAGCCCTTAGAGCATGGGATGCCCAAGTTAAAGGCCCACCATGATTATATTGTCTTTTAATGTTATGGGTTTTGGGGTGCCCCAAAGCTTCGAGCCCTCAAGTGCCTAGTAAAGGCTTCCTCTCCTAATGTGATTCCTCTTCAAGAAACAATGTGTTTGCAGCCAAAAGCCACAAATAATTTGGCCCTGTGGCTTAAAAATTGGTCCTTTTGCTTCCTTGACTCAAAGGGGCTTTTAGGAGGTTTTATTACTTCTTGGAACTCTTCCCTCACACTTATTTAGTCTAAGTTGGTTAATTGCATGATAATAGTGGATTTAGAATTCAAATATTTCACCTACTCTTTTAGGTGATAGACATTTATGCCCCCTATGGAAACATGCATTCGTTCTAGATTGGGCTCCTCAATATTGGAGCTTTTAGTGGTTTGAATCTCATGCGAGGTGCTAACCTCAATTTTACTCTTTTGATTCGAGAAGTATGGGGTGTGAACCCGAGGAATAATTCTTATGAATGATTTTTTATTCATATGATCGCTTTCACCCATTCCAACTTGAAGGAATGGGAGGAAAAGAGAAGAGGGGGTCTCCAAATGCCTAGATCATTTTCTTATATACAAAATAATAATACATAATTCATGGAATGTGAAGCCTTGGATGGGATCTAGGGGAATGTCTAATCATTTTCTATCTTTATTCTACTTGAGGGTCCTAATATTAAGCTTCCTATCCCCATGAAATTCAACCATATCCAGTTACTCGAAGAAGACTACAAGAATTTGGTGATATGACCATGGAGTCATCTCCATGATGACCTTGAGATGCCTTACATGTAGCAATTTAGTGCTAATTTTGAAAAAATAAAGGAGCCTCCCAAAATTTGGGTTGCATCTTTCTTCTAGCACTATCAAGTGCCTCTTAGATAAATATAAGAAGGCACTTGATCCCTATGTGTTAATAATTCATTTGGTGTTTTCTCAGAGTAATAATTATCCTCTCTAAAGGTCCTCTTGCTTAAGAGGGAAAATTTGTTGGCTCAAGACTCAACCTCTATGGATCACAGTGGGAGATAACAATACAATTTTTTTCATAATTATGCATGCTACATGAAAAGTTTCAACATTGTATGGGATATTGATAATTTGGAAGAAAACTTGGTCACATCTTTTAGGGATAAAGCAAAGGCCGGAAATGGTTATTTTAGTTTCTTATTCAAGAAATTGTTTGGGTGTCTTATAGCTAAGATTCTCAGTGTGGTTCGATTATTTCCTAGAGTTTTTACTAAGGAAATGAATGAAGTTATATGTGAAAAGGGTAATCGAAGAAGAAATGAAATCAACACTTTTTGCAATGAAAAGAGGGAAAAGCCTTGTTCTAGATGATTTTTCGAAAAAGTTTTATACTGGCTTCATTAGGGGAATTTTGAGCTCTAAAATGTGCCTCCTAATGAAAAAATAAAATAATAGTAAAAATAATAAAATAAGATTTATGAATTTTTAAAGAAAAGGAAAGGAAGCTACTTTTTTTAATGTATTTTCTACTTATCTCCTAATAGGTTTATTCAAATGTCAAGTGTATGCACCAGCTGGATGCAAAATTATATTCCACATCCAACCAGTACCCACTCTACATACTTTTGAGTAAATCCACATTGAAAAAAATAAAAATACATGAAAAGGTGTGTTTTAAATCAATTTCCACAGACTTTTTACGTATATTTTTTTTTCAAAATGGGTCTACTTAGAAGTATGCATAATGCATACTCGTTGGATGTGGAATTGAATTCTATATCCAACGAGTGCCTACACTTTACATTTCAGTAAACCTATAAGAAGATAGGAAAAAAATGCAATGAAAGAAAGTGGTTTTTTTTCTTTTCCCTCCAAAATATTTACCCTTGGGGATGACATCATCATCTTAAATTCTATTGGTTCTCTTAAAGTTAATTTTATTAGTAATTTTTTTTCTTTGAGACCCATTTTTTAATCAAAATGGTCACATTTTTATTATTAGTCAAGTATTGTGTTCATTATTATTTCCCTCAGGAGGATGTAAGTGCCCTTATTGTTGATATTCTTCCTTTTCTTAAGGAAAGTACTCATTCGAGTTTCAATTATCTCAAGTTTCATTTGAAACCCAACAATTATGGTTTGGAGGATTGGTTATGGTTTTGTAAAAAGATAACGACCAATGTTTCCATATGCGTCAACAAGTGGTTATCCAAAGTGGGGTGGTTGGTCTTGATGAGGTCCATTCTTGACAACACTCCTATATACTAGACTTTAATAGCCAAGGTTCCCAAAGGAATTTTGACTAAGATTAGAAAGCAATTTTTTCACTTCCAATGGTATAGAACCAAGGAGAAGAATAAAATTCCATTCCTTTAGTAATCGAAATTAATGCAACCCAAAGACCTGGGAGGATGCAGTATAAAGAACTTATATTGTTAATGTAGCACTAGTTTGTAAGAGTTTGTGGCGTCTAGTCCAACATTCTACTATATGAGGTAGAATCATGTGATTGAATTACCTAGGAGGTTTAATAATGGGCTAGTGGTTTAGATTGCCAAGAAAATCACAAAAAACTACTCAATTGTTTGGAAAGTGTTTGTGGAAGCTTTCCCTTTTATTAGCAAATAGAACATGTGGTGGATTGGAAATGGGAAATATTTTTTGATAGGGGAGGACCCCTAAGCAAGATCCAACTCTTATTTTCAATAATCTAGCAATCTAATAGAAGTATTGCATGCCTGTGATATATGTGGTCTTTAGGATGCTAGATCGAATCTTCTCAACTATTTTAGTGGTGCATGTTGGAAATCAACAGAGGCTTTGGGTTTGGTAGGGGAGCTAGTAGAGGAATGGAAGAAATATGTAGTTTTAATAGTGTCTTTCCATGTAATATTGATCTAGGAGGATGAATATGTGTTGGCATAGTCAAAGAACCTTGAAATTGCTTTTATCTTGAATTATTAAGAATATTGTAATTGATCCACAAACTGTGATAGGAGTTGTGTGGTAAAATCTAAGGTTCATTTCCTAACACCAATAACTTCAAACTTTAGCCTATACAAATTCTTGATTACAAGTAAGCATAAGTTATCATGAAGTGAGGGTTTCAAGCTAGGGTTTTCATGGAAATATGTTAATACATACACAGGGTCTTTGTAGCAATTTTCTCATGTGGCGACTTAAATGGAGGAGGATGATATACATTATGGAGAGGATCTCATATGCTCTGAGAAAATATTTTGGTCCAACAAGGAAATTGGCTTGTAAATCAAGCGAGGTTGTGTGTTCTCATATCTTCAAGATCGTTCTCTAAGGATGCATGGGGGGCTCAATGGCCTCTAGATTAACAACTGCATCCAAGCATGTAATATCACAAAAGGGGCCTTTGAGTCCTCTCTCAGGGTTCCTCCATGTATGCATGGTGTACACAGGGGCTTCACCATGTCAACCAATATCTTACCACATTCATTCATGAAGAGATTTTCAATTTTTTGAAAAATAGAATCAATATATTGTAAGTATTTGGGTGGGAGGAATGTGGGTTAGGGAGCTTATAGATGTTGGGAGGTATGAAAAGGGGTGTCAGGTAAAAATAACAATTATTTTTATTAGAAATATGTATTGGGAGGGGAGTTCAACAAAATCATTTTGGAAGGTTTTCATCACTACCTAGTGAATTAGAGGAATTATTTAATATCCCATGAATGATAGTGCTTTGGCATGGGTTGACTAAGTGGAGACCTTGCTATGGTATATTTACCTCCCATTAGATGATCCATGTTGATAATGTTGTGATTTTACCCTCTCTCTAAAACTGTGGTGCTACAAACTTTGGGTTAGTAAGTAAAGTCCTTAGTGATGTGATGTCCCCATAGACTCATAATAAATCTTGGTACATGTTACCTTAATAGGATAAGGTGAAAATGGTGGTCTAGAAGGACGTTGTTCTAGAGGGAATCCTTGAGTTGTTGGGAAAATTGGCAGTGGGAAAATAATGAAAAAAATATTGTTTTGAAGTTCTGAAAGTTTGGTTCGACTCTATGTGAGCTATAATTTTGGGATATAGGTCATATTTTCATATCATAGTAAGGGGTTGGATTCATTTTGTTTTCAAATAAATGGAATATTTTTTCCATTATCACGGGAAAATCTTGGATTTTGGATTTATCCAGTAATGTGGAATCTATTTTGAACTTAGGGGAGGGCCCATTTCAATGATGGTGGTATAGGTAATTGTACTTAGCTTACCCCTCATTTTTTGGTGTGATTTTTTTTTAAGTCTATTAGAAATCATATTGGGAAGTATGTTGGTCTAGAGAAGGACTTGTTGTCCAAGCCAGATAAGTGTTGCACTTGGGTTTAGGTTGATATTGTGACGATTGTGGAGTTTCTTGAGGAGATAGAGTTGATTTATAAATATTTTGCATGGATTTTGAAGATTGAATATAGATGAATTCCTTTTTGTTGTCGTGGATGTTGTTAATTTAGCCATAATCATGCTCAGTGACATAACCCTCCTAGACTCTATCCTCCCTTCAAAAAACAATAGCATTCCAATCGGGTTCGATCTCTAAAAGTGTAGTTGGATAGGGTGTTGGATAGATTATGCTAGGCTCCATATCCCTCAGTCGGGAGTGTAGGAGAGAAACCGATAAACCTGCTTATGGAAGCAACTCCAAAATCCAATGTGGATATTTCAATGAGTAAGACTTTGATTTTTCTTATGTTCTTTCATTTAGGTTTTATTCCAATAATTTAGTTTTGAAGGAAGATTCCCATCTAATAGCACTAGTACTATTGGTGTTAGGAATTCTTTTTTGCTCAGGAAGGACCCACCACTATTCTTATCCCCCACCATGATTGATGTCCCTCCTCTAGACCCCTCCCCTTTGAGACCTCATTGGATTCTATTAATGAGTTTTTGATCCATGCCTCAATGGAGCTTCAAGAAAGTTTAAATGCCCCCAAAATTTCCTTAGAAGATTTAGAACAAAGTATTCCCTCCATTACTTCTCAGTTTGGACACTTGCTTCATCCCCATCCAAAATCAAAGTTTGATGGCTTAGTGGATGGAGGTTTTGTTCTTGATAGTGCATATTTGAGTTCAATAGAGAGAAAGGCACATATTTCACTTGCCCAAATGAAAATTGAAAAGGAAATTCATAATGGAAAACAAACCTCCATTTTTCAGGCCCTTAGAGCTTGGGATGCCTAAGTTAAAGGCCCACCATGATTACATTGTCTTTTAATGTTATGGGTTTTGGGGTGCCCAAAGCTTCGAGCCCTTAAGTGCCTAGTCAAGGATTCCTCTCCTAATGTGGTTCTTCTTCAAGAAACAATGTGTTTGCAGCCAAAATCCACAATTACTTTGGCCCTGTGGCTTAAAAATTGGTCATTTTGCTTCCTTGACTCAAAGGGGCTTTTAGGAGGTTTTATTACTTCTTGGAACTCTTCCCTCACACTTCTTTAGTCTAATTTGGTTGATTTCATGATAATAGTGGATTTAGAATTGAAATATTTCACATACTCTTTTAAGGTTATAAGCATTTATGCCCCCTATGCAAACACACAATCATTCTAGATTGGGCTCCTCAATATTGGAGTTTTTAGTGGTTTGAATCTCATGCGAGGGGCTGACCTCAATTTTACTCTTTTGATTCGAGAAGTATGGGGTGTGAACCTGAGGAATAATCCTTATGAATGATTTTTTTATACATATGATCGCTTTCAAACATTTGGTTAATATGGAGCCTCCAAATAGCATTCCAACCTGGAGGAATGGGAGGAAAAGAGAAGAGGGGGTCTCTAAATGCCTAGATCATTTTCTTATATACAAAATAATAATAGATAATTCATGGAATTTGAAGCCTTAAATGGGATCTAGGGGAATGTCTAATCGTTTTCTATCTTTATTCTACTTGAGAGCCCTAAGATGAAGCTTTCTGCCCCCATGAAATTCAACCATATCTAGTTACTCGAAGAAGACTACAAGAATTTGGTGATATGACCATGGAGCCATCTCCATGATGACCTTGAGATGCCTTACATGTAGCAATTTAGTGCTAATGTTGAAAAAATAAAGGAGTTTCCCAAAATTTGGGTTGCATCTTTCTTCTAGCACTATCAAGTGCTTCTTAGATAAATATAAGAAGGCATTTGATCCCTATGTGTTAATAATTCATTTGGTGTTTTCTCAGAGTAATAATTATCCTCTCTAAAGGTCCTCTTGCTTAAGAGGGAAAAGTTTTTGGCTCAACATTTAGCCTATATGGATCTCGGTGGGAGATAACAATACATTTTTTTTCATAATTATGCACGCTACATGAGAATTTTCAACACTATATGGGATATTGATAATTTGGAAGGAAACTTGGTCACATATTTTAGGGATAAAGAAAAGGTCAAAAATGGTTATTTTAGTTTCTTATTCAAGTAATTGTTCGGGTGTCTTATAGCTAAGATTCTCAGTGTGCTTCGATTATTTCCTAGAGTTTTTACTAAAGAAACGAATGAAGTTATATGTGCAAAGGTAATGGAAGAAGAAATGAAATCAACACTTTTTGCAATGAAAAGAGGGAAAAGCCTTGTTCTAGATGATTTTTCGATAAAGTTTTATATTGGCTTGATTAGGGGAATTTTGAGGTCTAAAATGTGCATCCTAAGAAAAAAATAAAATAATAGTAAAAATAATAAAATAAGATTTATGAATCTTTAAATAAAAGGAAAGGAAGCTACTATTTTGTTGTATTTTTTGCTTATCTCCTAATAGGTTTACTCAAATGTCAAGTGCATACACTAGCTGGATGCAAAATTATATTCCACATCCAATCATTACCCACTCTGCATACTTTTAAGTAAATCCACATTGAAAAAAAAATAAAAATACATGAAAAGGTGTGTTTTAATTCAATTTCCATACTCATTGGATGTGGAATTGAATTCTACATCCAACGGGTGCCTACACTTTACATTTCAATAAACCTATAAGGAGATAGGAAAAAAATGCAATTAAAAAAAGTAGTTTTTTTTCTTTTCCCTCCAAAATATTTACCCTTGGGAATGACATCATCATCTTAAATTCTATTGGTTCTCTTAAAGTTAATTTTAGTAATAATTTTTTTTCTTTGAAGCCCAATTTTTAATCAAAATGGTCACATTTTTATTATTAGTCAATCATTGTGTTCATTATTATTTCCCTCATGAGGATGTAAGTGCCCTTATCGTTGATATTCTTCCTTTTCTTAAGGAAAGTACTCATTCTAGTTTCAAGTATCTCAAGTTTGATTTGAAACCCAACAATTATGGCTTGGAGGATTTGTTATAATTGTGTAAAAAGATAACGACCAAAGTTTCCATATGGGTCAACAAGTGGTTATCCAAAGTGGGGTGGCTGGTCTTGATGAGGTCCATTCTCGACAACACTCCTATATACTAGATTTTAATAGCCAAGGTTCCTAAAGGAATTTTGACTAAGATTAGAAAGTAATTTTTTCGCTTCCTATGGTATAGAAGCAAGGAGAAGAATAAAATGCCATTTCTTTAGTGATCGAAGCTAGTGCAACCCAAAGACCTAGGGGATGCAGTATAAATAACTTATATTGTTAATATAGCACTAGTTTGTAAGAATTTGTGGCGCCTGGTCCAACATTCTACTATGTGAGGTATAATCATGTGATTGAATTACCTAGGAGGTTAACAATGGGCTAGTGGTTTAGATTGCCAAGAAAATCACAAAAAACTACTCAATTGTTTAGAAAGTGATTGTGGAAGCTTTCCCTTTTATTAGCAAATAGAATATGTGGTTGATTGGAAATGGGAAATATTCGTGGGTAGGGGAGGACCCCTAAGCAAGATCCAACTCTTATTTTCAATAATCTAGCAATCTAATAGAAGTATTGCATGCCCATGATACATATGGTCTTTAGGATGCTAGATCGAATCTTCTCAACTATTTTAGTGGTGCATGTTGGAAATCAACAAAGTTTTGGGTTTGGTAGGGGAGCTAATAGAGGAATGGAAGAAATATGTAGTTTTACTAGTGTCTTCCCATGTAATATTGATCTAGGAGGATGAATAGGTGTTGGCATAGTCAAAGAACCTTGAAATTGTAAACTACATAGCTAAGTTAGGCTACAAAGTCATAATTGAAGATAATGTATGATTCAGGTGGATATTGGTGGAAATCTGCCTATTCCGTTTGGACCCCCAATACTTTTTCTTTCAATTTCTTTAATTATAGCACAACTTACTATTAATGGCATTTTTTTTAGTCCTAACCTTTCGAAGTTGTTTTGAGGTCCCGAACAACATTTTTTGGAACCAAGGGTTTGTGGTCAAAAGTTGTTGTCCTCGAATAGATATTTCTAATGAGGCATCCTATGCATCAAACAAAGATCGTATGCCAAAGTTATGACCCATGGTGGTTGATGTACCAACTAACCCCAACTGGGCCCACATACTTTTGGTGCTTCATCTCCTAGGGTTAGGTTTTTGGATGTTTAGGGTTTTCCATTGTTTCTCAATAATAAAAAGGCCTTAGAACCTCATTGTAGCACAGTTCAGGATGCATGTAGCCAACACATCTCTTCTCAGAGATAAGTTACCATTGCCCGAGCTAGTTTATTTACATTATGCATGTAAACAAATTTCAGTATTTGTTATTGATGAATTGAAGTTCAATTTTCGTTATAGCTCTATTTTTATGTTTAAATATGTATTTCATTTCATTCATGCATAAATCTAGATCAATGTATATGTTGATCCTCTCTAGTGGTGGGATTGTATCTGGAAGTGGCACGGTACACTCAAAAGCCAATATTGTCTTGTAGCTTGAGTTAAGTAATAAGTTAATTACTTGGGATGATGAAATCAAGCGTGGATGGAAAAGTCCTAGCAAGTGTGTTAAAGTTGAAATCCTTATGGAATAAGGACAACATAGTCCTATGTGTCCAAGCTTGGTTGATGGATGTTGTTGTTGCATATTACATTTCTTTTCCTTGTCATCTTATTTATAAAATTTGGTGGATTCGTAATGTATGCATTTTTCAAGATAAATTCATCCCTATAGGTTTAGTGATAATTCTATTAGAAGAGTTTAAGTGTGTCTTGAAGCCAAGGAAATCCCAAGTCCCAATAATGTTTGCTATTGATTTTGATATTTATGAGTCATTTTTTATGTTGCTAGTCAAGGACATCCACCCAAATAGGGGGTGGGGGTAGCATTGTTCCTTAATGTCAAGCATTTATTTCACATTTTATATACTCCAAGAATTTTCTCCAGTAATACTGAAGATTTTCCCGCTCTCTTTGCTCAATTTCACTTTTCCATCTTTCGTGAGATCTGCAAGCTTCAATTATTTGGGGATTCTTAAATTGTCATTGATTGGGAAAATGGAATAGAAAATTGAATCGGTTAGACTACACCATCTTCTTGCCTAGATTTTCCAATATATCAAAACTTTGGAATGGGCTTCCTTCTCCCATATTTTGAGGGAGCTCAATCAAAAAACTAATAATCTATCAAAGGAGAACATGGAGTGTATGCTCTTTCTCGATTTTTGAATTAGTGGATGACTAAGAGATTCAAAACATGTCATTTTACTTATTTTCTTATGTATATATGTCTAACTCTCTATAAGCTGCTTGAAAGTCGAAATAATTTTTTCATTTGAATGAATCAATGTATTGGTTTCAATTTTCATGTACATGGAAGAATTGGACATATTGTAAAGTTCATGTATGCTTAGAGCAGGTTTAGGCTGATGGAAAAGTCAATGGAACTATCATAAACGTATATGAAATCTCCACACACACATTGAAATATAAAGTTTTTTTTTTCCAAAAAAAATGCTTTCTTAGATTTTATCAAATTCTCAATATATATATATATATATATATATATTATATATATTCTTTTCTTAAAATATAAATTATAATAATGGATAACAATACATAATGATAAAATAAATTAATATTATTTCTCTTTAAATTGGATCTTATTATTTATGGAACACTAATTTAAATCTTTTATCTCATGTATATAATATAAAAAAATAGGGGTTCATAGTCATCCATTTCCGAGTTGAGGGGCGGAAGGTGAAAAAACAAAAAACTAGGGTTACAGAGTTGTTACAGGGGCGGTGATCCATGTAGGGGTGCAAAGGAGGGAGCTCCACTCCCTCCTTCAAGCATGTCGTGACCAGCAAGGGAAAAAAACCTATGGAATATGATAGAGGACCTTCAAAGGGAAGGAATAGGAACAATGAAGAGGAACAAGATGGACAGGAATCCAAGGAGAAAATTATTATTAAAGAAAATTAGGAAGAATACAAGGAACAGGGAACAAAAAACAAAGCACACATGGGCCCATGTAAGCCCAAAGCTGCTGTAACTCCCGGAGTTACGTTAAATGAGCCTGCTCTGCAGGAGCACAGGGACCATATGCAAACCTATGCAATCATTTGCAAATTCATGGGTTTATGGCCCACTGAAAAAGCCTTACAAATGTGGATAAGATACCAATGGAAACCAAAAGGAAGCATTGACCTACACCTAGGTTCAAAGGGTTTCTTTACCGTGGTTTTTGCGAACATCGAAGACAAGGATAGAGTTTTTGAAGGTGGGCCTTACTTCTTTGTTGTTGCAGGTCTTTATATGAGACCTTGTATCATGAATTTTGTCCCCGAATTTGAGACATTTACTTCAGTCCCGGTTTTGGTAAGGCTCTATTCCCTTCCGCTTGATTATTGGCAATCAAAGTCCTTAACAGCCATAGGAAATAAGCTAGGATGGTTTATTAAAGCTTCTGAAGCCACTAGGAGGGGAAAGTATACTTCCTTTGCTCGGATATGTGTGGAGATGGATCTCTCTGGAGCTCTTACAGATGAGATAATCTTGGAAGTTTATGATAAAGAATGGGTTCAAACCATAGACTACGAACATATTCCGTTCAGATGCCGCAAATGTCATGAACATGGGCACCTATTCAGGGATTTCCCTCTCACTAAAATAGAGAATAAGAATAAAGCTAATGCTATGAAAGACTTTGAAAGCTTTCACAAAGTGGCAAACAAAGGAAAAGGAAGCAAGAAGGGATCAAAGGCACAGAAATTTGAAGAACAACAAACCAGCCAAAACAAGTTCCAAGTCTTGGAAGTGGAAGAAGAAGTTAACACAACAGACCAGACAAAGGGGGGAGAATTAATGGAAGAAGGGAAAGAAGAGGATAGGGAACAAACACCAGATAAGAATCTGTAGACAGAAACGATGGTGAGCGATGCAAAAATAGAAATGGATCATGAGATGACCAAAAGTGAGATGGAAACGGAGGACCAAGAACTTCAGGCGATTCTTGAGAAAGAGAATCTTGATCTGGAAGATTTCTTGTTTCAAGGAACTAAAGAAGGGATAGACTCTTTACCTCCAGAGGAGTTCAATAAAGTCCAGCAACTATATATATGGAAAACCCAAAACAAAGGACCGAAGAGGCAAAGGAGCAAGGAAAAGCATAGCAGTGAAGGGGTAAAAATGGAAAAACCCATGCTTGGATTAGCACCCAGAAACCCAAGAAAAAAAAGAGGTAGGAAAGAGCAGAACGAGTTATTAATGGATTGTGGAAAGCTAATGATAAACTCAGGTAAGATGAAAGACCTAACCAACTACTCCTTTACCAATCTTTAATAATAAATTTTACTTCTTGGAATATTAGAGGTCTTGGCAGTAAAAGAAAACAGAGATTGATTAGTAACATAATGAAACAAATAGCTCTGGATGTGATCTTCATCCAGGAAACCAAATGTTCCATTCATAAATTAAAAGAGATCCATAGCAAGTGGTTCAATAGTTATGAGTTTCTGGAAATCAAAGCGGAGAATACAACTTGAGGTATACTCACCCTTTGGAATCCTAAGAAAATAGAAATTTTATATGTTGAGGCATCTCGAGAATATCTTTTTGTAGTCATCCAACCTGTCAGAGATAAGGAAACATACCTAATCACTAATGTGTATGGACCCCAAAGATTGGAAGGACAACTAAAATTTCTTGATTCTCTGGAGGAACTCAGGGACAGACATGCAGGCATGCCATGGATACTGGGAGGGGATTTTAACATGATTGAATCACTTTCAGAGAAGAAAGGTGGAACCATAATTCAAAGTAAAGACTCTCTGAAGTTTCAGTCTTTTACAGATATTATGAAGTTAGTGGACATTGTAACTAGTAATGGCATTTTTACTTGGAACAACAAAAGAGGAGGAGAATCTTAGGTGGCTCCAAAATTAGACAAATTCATGATATCTGAAGACCTTATGCTCAATAATAAGGAAATATCAGCAAGAATCCTACCCTTTGGGGGATTTGAACACTGGCCGATTCATCTAGAGGTGCAGAGTATTGGTACTCCAAGGAATAGACCTTTTCACTTTGAAAACATTTGGCTTTCTCATCCAAATTTCAACAGTAATATTGCCAAATGGTGGTCAGAATATTTGAACATTCAGGGCACCAGAATGTTCCTTCTTCAAAAAAGACTAAAACACATCAAGCTTAGGCTCAAGGAATGGAACAAGAATGAACATGGCAACAATTTTGTAGCTAAAAAAGCAGTAGAGGGTAAAATGCAGGAACTCAACCAAGCCCTTATCACAGACAGCTTTGATGAAACCAGGAATGTTCAGGTCACCAAATACCATCAAGAATGGGAGGAATTATGCAAACAAGAGGAAATATTTTGGAGGCAAAAATCGAGAGTTCAGTGGCTCAAAGAGGGAGAAAGAAATACTAGTTTCTTCCATAGATCCACAATAGCGAATGGAGTTCACAAAAGAATTTCATTGATCAAGGATGAGAGAGGCATTCTTCACAATTCTCATGCTGAAATAGAAAAAGCTCTGGTCAAGCACTTTCAAGGCATTGCCAAAGAAACTTGTTACTTGTTATGACAGAGAGAATTCCATTAGAAACTTCATAAGACACATTCCTAGGCTGGTGTCCAATGAGGACAATTTCAACCTCAACAAGCCAGTAACCAAAGATGAAGTCAGCAAAGTGCTCAAAGAAACGCAAAATGGTAAAGCACCGGGCCCAGACGGTTTCAACGTTGATTTCTTAAAGGATTGCTGGAGTATTGTTAAACAGGATATTCTGAATGTGGTAGAAGATTCCAGGATGAATAAAGCTATTCTGAAAGCTCTGAACACTTCTTTCATTGCTCTTATCCCCAAGAAGGAGGCTACTCAAACTCTTGACAAGTTTAGACCAATAGCTTTATGTAATGTGGTCTACAAGATAATATCAAAAGTGGTGGCCAATAGACTCAAACCTCTCCTTCCTTCCCTGGTTTCTATGGAACAAGTTGGTTATGTGGAAGGGAGGCAAATTCTCAACAATATCATTCAAGCACACGAGGTGGTTCATTCTCTGACTAACAACCAAAAGGCTAGTATGATCATGCAATTGGACATTGTTAAGGCCTATGATAAACTAAGATGGTACTATATCAGGAAAATACTCATAGCTTTTGGGTTTGATCACAACTGAGTAAGATGGATCTTGGCCCTAGTTACCTCCTCCAGTTTCTCTATTTTTGTCAATGGCTCTCGCTCTGAAACTTTTCTTCCCTCTAAAGGCCTCAGACAGGGGGACCCACTCTCTCCCTTTCTCTTCATCCTCATGATGGAAGGATTGGGTCAGTCTATCAATCATGCTAAAGAAGTCGGTAAGATCAAAGGTCTCCAACTCTCTGATAGGGGTCAGGCTTGGATGCATCAACAATTTGTGGATGACACCATGCTGCAAGGAATCCCCACAGTCAAAGAAGCTCATGCATTCAAATATATCCTAAATGAATTTGCCAAGGCTTCTGGTATGGAAGTTAATCTCACCAAATCCAAGATATTTTTCTTCAATACCAATATTTCCATTCAAAAGAACATTGCTAAAATTCTGGGCTTTCAAAGAGATTCTCTTCCCTCCAAATATTTCTGGATTCCACTAACTGCTAGCCTCTACACAAAAGCATCTAGGAGCCAGTTATCAATAAACTGCAAGACAAAATAAGAAAATGGACAATAAGGTCCTTAAACCTGGTTGGCAGATTAGTGCTCACAAAGGTTGTTCTACAATCAATCCCAGTTTTTATGCTTTCTACTCTCCTAGCTCCTAAAGGAGTTTTGCAACTTATCAGAAACATACAAAGAAAATTTCTTTGGGGAAAGGGGGAAGTAAAGAAAAAATGGGCCTTGGTAGCCTGGGAAAAAATCTGCAAACATGGAAATCATGGAGGCCTAGGATTGGATGATCCTGAAATTTTAAGCAAAGCTCTAGGGGCTAAATTATGGTGGCGTTGGCTAAAAGAACCGAAGGCTCAATGGGCTACAATTTGGAAAGAAAAATATGCCAGTTCATGGCCTAGTGAGGACCATATAAGAATGGATGGTAACATCAAGGGATCACATATATGGAACAAGGCCTGGGAAGTCCAAGAGAATGGCTTCTGGGAAATAAGAGAGAGAAATTTAGCTCTGTTTTGGGAGGACAGATGGCAACAAGAACCCATTCTTTTGAAAGAAGAATTAAAGGAACTTAAGGCAGAGACAGATGCTAAAGGATTAATCAAAGTTAAGGATTTCTGGGATTGAACCAACAATGTAGGAAAGTGGAGAAAATGGAGGAAATTTGATCTTAGAGATGACAACTCTTTAAAAGACAAAGCTAAAATACTAATGCAATTGTTAGATCGAAGGCAAATTCTAGTTTTAGAAGGGAATGACCAGCTAAGATAGGGCAACAACAATGAGGGCACCTTTAATCTTAAGGATGCTAAAAAAATTCTCCTTGGTTTGGCTTCCCAGGCTCCGGATAAAGCATGGCAAAGACTTTGGAGACAACAAGGTTGGATGAAAATTAAACTCTTCACATGGCTGGTGCAACATAGGAAGATTTTGACTTGGGACAATATTAGGAAAAGAGGTGTTTTGGGGCCTTCCAGATGCCAGCTCTGTGAAGTGCAAGAGGAAACAATGGAGCATCTTCTCAACAACTACTCATATTCCTCCAAGCTGTGGGATTCTTTTGCCTCTATCTTCCAGCAGTCGGACCGAGACCATGGAAGCATCATCAACACCCTAAGCAAGTGGAGAAGCAAGTTTACGAATAATGAAGTTCTTAGCATTGCCTGGGCTCTAACACTGGGCTTCATCATTTGGAACACTTGGAAAGAAAGGAATAATAGGATTTTCAAGGAGAAAAAAAAACCGCCCCTTTTCCTTTATGATCAGATCCTAAAACAGCTACAAGAGACTATGGGTTCTATAGTCCGAAATCTCCCTGAGAATCCTCCCTCAACTTCTAAGTGGAGGATTCTCTGCCAGCTAGGATTACAGAGTTTTATTCCTCGGAGCCTAGGCGGGAAGTATCTCTTTAGAGACTCTGAGCTTGATTTTTGGCAACCTCCCCTCGAGGGTTTTTTGAAGTTCAACATTGACGGAGCCTCAAAGGGCAACCCGGGCACAACGGGTCATGGCGGAGTTTTAAGGGATGAAAAAGGGAACGTCTTGTTTATTTTCCATGGTCATCTTGGAAAGTCCACCAACAATATGGCAGCAATTCTCACTATGGAACATTGTTTAGAATTCTTGCTTCAAGATAACCGACACATAATATGGTGAATAATATGTGTTTTCATGTGTATCTTTTCTAATTTAAGATTTATAAAAGGAAATGGATTTTATTATATATTATATATATATATATATTATATATATATTAATTTTAGTTTAATTTAGAATAATTTTTTTTTAAGTAATAAGAGATTACATTATAAATTATAAAAAGTCATATTGATTTTTATAAGGAGATTTGATAATAACCAAAAATATATTTACGGAAGAAACAAAAGAGACAACTTGAAACTAACAAAGTTTATGTGGGAGGAGACTTCTCTCCCACCTAGCCACATTTATTTGGAAATGAGATAAAAATATTTATTAAAATGACAAATTTGAATTGTTAAATTTATACAAATTTAGCGTTATGAGTTTTATGATTAAATCTATTTATGAATTCAAAAATGTATTTCAAATAATAATAAATCACAATTTTATTGATAATTGTATCATTATATTACACCAAGAAAGAGCAAAAATGTAAAATACTTAAACTTCATTCGTTTTATAGGAAGAATTTATAAAAATCAAAGTTAAGAATTTATAAAGAGTAATCAACTTATTTTTCATATTCATATTGACAAGGCCTTTTTTTATTTTTTTACCATGACTAACGGGTAACTAGTTGGAGTGTCGCAAATGTTGGCACACTATAACATCAATAATATATCCAACAACCCATAAACTATATATATACCAGGAATTTATGACTCAGCGAGAGCCAAAACAAGGGTAGAGAACATTCTCCTTAAGCCTTATTAAAACAGGGCAAAGAAGTCCCCTAGTGGGATATGAAAAGGAGTGGAACAGATAACATCCCATTGGAACCACCTTGAAAGGGATAACATTCCATTGAGTGGAGAAGACCCTTTTTCCTTTAATAATAATAAAATCTAATTTTAAAGTCACTGTCAAATCAGACACCAAATCGGTGTATGAGAGTCTTTATTTATAAGACAAAGCACCCACTTTCACTCAGTAATTGACTAGTAAAAATTTAAACAAGCATACAAACTCTACCTCGCATTGAATTAAATATTGAATTAAATATGTGATATTTTAAGAAGAAATTCTCTTAATGATTAGATTCAGTCAAACTGTATAGACACACATATTCAATAATATCCGTGCAAAAAATGACTTTATTTTAACATAAAACTCATTTCAAGATTGAAAATTGACTGGCATTCCATTGATGACCAAGCAACTCTGCAGCACCTGAAGTTGATAAGTGAAAGAGAATGGCGAACAACCAAGCACGGGAGACTCGCCTTTCCCTACCGAGAAGAGCTCTTCCTTGGCGTACATCTTACTTGGTACAGAAGTAGTCAGTCTGACTTTGCTAATATTAAAGGACAAAGGCTGAAAGCTCCACTCACTATTAATTTATTTCTCCTTGGACCAGAAGATTATTGGTAGAGCCTTCCAACGGTATAAGCACTGCGGCGCCGACCCCACTTGGTGTAAGCCAGCCGTTAGTGGAATGCAGTGACGGTAATAGAACGCCAAAATAGTGAAGAGCCGCCACATCTGCAGGTATGTTGTGTCACGCTAGCTGGCGGCCAAGAAGTAAACGACGAATATAAAGGGATTGACCACATGTTGCAGCGTGTTGTGGAGGGTGTGCAGTGCGGATTTCACGTGTGTGGGGATAAGAGAGCATGGGCACATCACGGAGCCTGCGCCTGTTTTTGGCCGTTTGATGTGCCATTTCTCGGACGTGATCAGATTCAGCGCACTGCATAAAACATATCTGCTTTTGTGGATGGGACCTTTTCCCATAGTCCTCTCGGTTTTTTCCAAAATTGGAATTTTAAGTTATTTTGATATGCAGCATTTAAAAATACAATTTATATGACTTGTTTTTGTTTTAGAATTATTATTTTTTTAATTATAATATGAGTTTGTTTTTGAAAAAATTTACAATACAAAGAATTGAACATGTTTTTTTCATCACTCGTAATATTTTACATGGTCATACTAGTATAGATCCATCTTAACCACAAATCTAACCAGAGAAGAGAAGAAACAAATCTCTTGAATTGTAAAACCATTTTTATAATGCAAAATATTAAAAAATTTAACTCCAAATATTACATCCTTCTAGAGACTTGATAAATAATGGTTAAGATGTATCCTCCCCCTCTCTCCATATATATAATAGTTTAAATATGGAGTTCCAACAAATATTTGTTTCACTAAAATTAGCTCTTAATAAAAATATAAAAATGTAAAATAATGATACTTGAAAAGTTGTAACAATAAAAATTAAAAATTTCAATTTATTTTATTATTTTTAGTATTATTATTTTAAAACATATATATATGTAAAATGTTGTATTGAAATAATATAGTTAACATGAGCATTGAAATATTTATTAACGGATTATATTGTCCAAATTAATTTATGTTTTTTAATATATTTTTAAATATATTTCATCATTGCTTTCAATTTTTTTGCTTTTCAATTACTTATTCTATTGACACATTAAAATATTTTATTGTAGTTCATATATATAAAGTTGATATTAGAATAAATTAGTTAACATGAATATTAAAATGGCTTATTTACTTATCTAATTGAAATATGAAAATATAAGTAATATCAACCCTATTTGTTTTTTGTTTTGATTACTTTAAAAGAATTTTAAAAGTTATATAAATTACCATATCTTCTTTGTATTGAGTTGTAATATCAACAACCAATAAAGCAAGTACAATTATAGTGGGACTACATTTTTATAATAATTTTAAGTAAAATTAATCAAATATGTATATTTGTTTTTTATTTTGATTATAGGCAACATTATGTTTTAATTTAAACAATATTTTAATTTTATTTTAAAAGGGACACATGTCAAATCCACATTGAACATAGGCTAAATTATAAATAGCCCTCATATTGAGTTGTAGAATGAACCTCTCGACTCAACAAACCTATCAACTCAACTATTCTCCAAAGGCTTTATAATAATAAGCATATTAATTATATTTAATTCAAAGAGTTATGAAATAAGGCATTATTATTATTTTTTTATATAATGTGTTAAATTCATATCAAATATATCATTATAGACCATTTATAAGATATATATATATATATATATATAAAGCATGTGGAAGGAGGAAAGCTTACTTTCTTAAAGATCACTAATGGGTAATTACATAGGGCTTGATTTGCCTAGATGATTGTCCCCATTGTTAGTTTCACAACAAGTTATGATAGATTTTCCCAAAATATATATATCCATCCTTATTAAAAGTGATGATACAGTGACCTTGACATGATGTGGCTCTCCACTCTCCTACATGCCTTCTTGCGAGCTAAAGATTGATGTTCCCCACCACCTTAAGCGATTGGATGAGCACGCTGAGAGGCTTAACTCTGTTGTGAGAGTTTAGGCATCCAAACTCTTCAATAAGGTGCAAGGTTCGAAATTATGCAAAGAAAAAATTAACCCATGTTAAGGATTAGGCCATCTAGCCATATCGATTGGATGAGCACGCTGAGAGGCTTAACTCTGTTGTGAGAGTTTAGGCATCCAAACTCTTCAATAAGGTAGGTTCGAAATTATGCAAAGAAAAAATTAACCCATGTTAAGGGTTAGGCCATCTAGCCATATTAAAGGGTGGTTGGATTTTGTTTTATAAGGGTTCCAAATTATGCAAAGAAAAAATTAACAGGTTAGGTTATCTAACGATATTGAAGTTTGGTTTTATGTAATAATATGAAAGACTAGTGTGGCCTAGATTGGATGCAATTTAAGATTGGCTTTTTGCAATTCAAATTTGGTTTTTTATGAACTCATTTTCCTTATAAGTAAGAAACTTCTTTTTATTTTTAACCACCAAATTTATAATTCATTAAAGTAATTTAAAGTTATACAATCAAACCTATTGGCTATCTATATAACCCAAAAATATATCTAACAAAAGGAAACATATAAAAAAAAAAACTGGAGCTTTTTATTTTTGACCACCAAATAACTCATTAAAGTAATTTAGGTTATATGATAAAACTTATTGGCTACTATTATAACCCAAAAATATATCTAACAAAAAGAAACATATTTAAAAAAAAATGATAAAAGCGAATATCTACTTTCATATGATAAACTATCAACAAAATATTTTAAATAACATTTTTAATATAATAAGTTAACTTATATTCCTAGATAATTAACAATAATTATTTTTCAATAACAATGAACAACTAAACCAATTTTGGATCTAAGAGATTTGATCTCTCTCGGTGCTTGGTAGATCCATAATTAAGATGAATTTAGGTTGGTTTAATCTTCCTTTTAAATAGGCTCTATTCCACATGAATACCATAGGTCATTTTAATTATTATTATTATTTTATTTTTTGGGTTATTTTAATTTTGTTATTTTTACTTTAATTTTCATTTTCTTTATTTTATTTTGACTAAATTAAAATGTTTATATTACATTACATTAATCTTTTTATTTTTATTTATTTTACTTTTATTTTTGTGTAATTTGACTTAGTCAAGATGTTAAATATTGCATTATAAGAATTACGGCTCTAGAGTGGTACAATTATAATTATTTATTTTATTTTTTATATTTATTTATTTTTCAATGGTATTTTATTTTATTTTTATTGTTATGTAATTTGAACAAGTCAAAATGTTTACATAACATAACATCACATAACATAAGAAGATCTAGAGGGATCAAATCTCTCGAGAGTGCAGAACTTGAGGAAAGGTTTGCACCTCGAAAGATTCTCACTCAAAGCTTGACATATCAGGAGTTAACATGGATCTATATTGGTTTAATTATTAATCATTAATAATTTTATTTTTTTATTTAATTTATATTTTTATGTAATTTCATTTGAGTCAAAATATTTGATTAATATTTTTATTTTTTTAAATGTAATTTAACCAAGTTCAAAATGTTTAGATAACACAATATAGAATCACATTAGGAGTGTTCAAACAACAAATGTAATATATATATATATATATATATGAATGAGAGATGGTTTATGGGCATTGTGTATTGACCCATAGCATTGTAACAAATCTTATTCGCAACTTAATAATATCTATGATAAAGTGATGTGAATATCCATAGTTAAAAACCTTGTTATATGGTAAGTATTAAGTTTTTATTTGCTCATTAATGAATTTAAATATGGTTACAAAATTATTATTAAATTATATAGTAGAATGAGTCTTAATTAATAGCTGCTATATATTTTAATGTCATAAGGCTTAAAAGTAATTATAATTTTTTTCCTTTTAGATTTAATTAAAAAAATGTTATAAAAATAATTGTTAGTTAGATCAGTACTTTTGGCCATGTCTTGATGATAAACCACACATAGCGATTACTGGAAGTATTCATTATGAATCACCGAAGTTTGTGTTCTGAATTCAAATAAAATATTTATCAAATATTTTGATTGTAAAATGAGAGACTATTTTTGGGCATGTTGTATTGATGAGCCAGGGTATTATCTCATGGTATAGTAATAAAGCCTATTTACAAGTTAATAATACCTCTAATAAAGTGTGTGTTGTGAATATCCATGGTTAAAAATATTATTATATTGTAAGCTTATTGTAAGTATTAAAATTTTTACGTGCTTATTAATCAAATTTAGGCATAGTCTAACTTATAGACGAAATAGCCATTTTCACCTCAATTCACCAAAATTGGAAAATACAATTTCAAGATGTTTTGTTGTTTAAAATGCATTTTTAAATGCATAAATGGATAAACCATGGAGCACTCAAATTATACAGATTAAACAGTTTAAACTCAAGTTTTTAAAAATATTGGATTATGATTACATAATCATTATTTTAATTCATAAAGTAAAATCAATCTTAACTTATAACAAATTGAATTTTATTATTTTATTACTTTTAACTTTTTAAGAACACTACAACATCTCTCCACATTATGCTCTATATTACTTTTAGCCTTTTATTTTTATTTAATTTAAGACATGTAATTTTTTACAAATCCTTTACATCTTACAAATTAAAAATTATTTAAAAATGTTTACTTTCTTACATTACATCTATATATCTCCCCTATATTGAATTGTAGAGCGTCTTTCAATATAATTATCATCATTTGTAAATAAAACTCAACATTCAGCCAAACTTCAAAATGTTATATACCACTCATAACTTAAAATCCTACCCAAATTACACACTCCTTGATTTTTTTAATTTTTTTAAAAGTTCCAAAAAAATCATTTTTTTTTTAATATTTGTGTTAACTTATATTTATGGAATTGGTCCAAATGACTGTTATTTGACCATTTTAATTTAAATTATGAATATGATAATGGCGATTATTAATAACTTAATTAAAATTAAAATTATTAAGATTTTTTAAAACACATTAAATTATCTAAAGTTGTAATATTTTTAGTTTTATTTAATTCCATGTTATTTATTAATTTTATATTAAATTATTAAAAAATTATTTCGACAAATTTGATTTCGAATAATAAATATAAAAATAGATTTAAGTTTTTATTTTTATTTTTTTAAGATTTAAAACTTCAATATGATTTAAAAATCATCTCATATGAATCTAATTTATTTTAAAGTGAGTTGAACTTTATTTTTTGGATGCAAATATTTTTTTTATTATTTTTAAATATAACAATACAACATCTACTTCTTATTGGATTGTAGACCCATTTTGACTTTTCTATGTGCAATATTATTTTTATAAATTTTTAATTGATAAATAAATAAAATTTATTTTTTGTTCTAATATTTTTAAATAGTAATGAGAATTTTTTGAGAATTAGTAACTTCCAAAGATTTGGTTGTCACATGCCCATTATTGCACCATATACAACTATTTCATAAGTGTCATTAAGCAGCCAAGTACAACATGTATCCTCAGCAATTGGGGGAAACAAATTGTTCACCAAAACACTAGAGCTAAGATATTTTGACTTTCTAAATTAATTTGGGAATTTGCATTGGATTTTCAAAAAATTAAATCAATTTAAAAAACTCCTAATCTCTAACTTACCACTAGGGAAACCCAAATAGGGACATAAGAGAATAGAGCTTACTATCTTAAACTTCAAAAGAAAGAAACTTCACATGACAAAAACTAGAGAGTTGAGCTGCCACACTAAGAATGAGGAAATCATCAGAGAGATGTCTGCCTAAATAACCCATAGTTTTGTAGCTCCCAAGTAGTTTATTGAGTGCTAAAAGATCAAAATGTTTCTTAGGAGAAGGGGGTTGAAAACCCCTAAAGAATGACATAGAAAACCAAAAATTAAACCATTAGAGACAAGAAAAACCTGAGCTTCAAGATGACAAGGAGGTACCTAGGTTGATAGGTTCTTCTTCAAACTTCTAAGGTGGTGGAATGGGGGAGCTTAGAGGTGATCCCATCTCAAACCTAGCCAAACATCCTTTAATTTCCAACATTAGGTTCTTCAATTCATCCAACCTATTCAATAAATCGTCTTATGTTTGACATGTTTCTACTAAAACTTTGTCAAGGAGCAACTCCATGTGCCAATATAGATGTACTCTATGTAGGTAGTGGTTTTGGCATCCTATGGAATGTACTAGTGTCTGATACCCATGATGCAAATCCAACCAAGTCCTCAAAGTCTAGGATCTATTCACGTTGTTGCCTAACCTCTTCTTCCATGTCTTGGAGGTTGACCTAAATATTTAGTGGGGTATGGGCCTGGAAACTTCAATATGAGGACTCTACTCTATAGCGAGTATGAGAGCCACCTAATTTGTCGCAATCGCCTCCACCTCAACGACATTGGGCTCATTGCATAGTCATCACTCTCGGTGACAATAAAATGAAATCCAAGTTGAGGGATGATGAAATTGAGGTGTGCAACAGACAGGGGCTAAGAAACACAATGAAATTTCATTTCCAAGGAAATGGGAGCCCAAGGAGGCATGGTTAAACTCTTATTTGTCTAAGAAAGCCTACAAAGGCACAAGAAAAGTCAGGGGATGGGATAACACTTACCATGGACTACAACAAAGTGCCTTGATTGAAGGTCATGGCAGCCATAGGAAACAATGTCAAGAAGCAGAGAAAGGACAGGAATAGAGCCAAGAGGTCACCCAAGAACAAAAACAGAACAAAATCCTTAAAATCAAATAACACTAATGGAATTTGACTTAAGAAAATTCAAATGGGGTTGGACTTTCATTAACTTATGCTTACATGGTTCACAAGACCATCAATACGTGCATGGTTCACAAGACCATCAATATTATCACTTACAAGTGCACAAGACCATCAATACGTGCATGGTTCAAAAGACCATCAATATTATCACTTACATGTGCACAAGACCATCAATATTATCACTTACATGTGCACAGGTCACGAGACTATCTCACTTACATGTGCATAAGTCATGAGACTATCTAATATAATCTCTCTGGGTGCAATCAAACATCAACCACACCTCAAAGTGCCTCCATAGCTTTCGGTTAGGCCCTCATGGGAATTGAACCTTGTCAAAAGGAGAAATACTACTCACTTTCCACCAATAAATCCAACTCCTTTAAACCTCTTATATATAATTTCTTTTTTTTGTTAATTATGCGAGTGAGACTATCCATGAGTTTTGAACCAATGACCTTAACATAGAGAAGTAACTTAACTATACACCCAATTATCGTCTACTTAAAACCCTGTAAGCTTCTTATATATAAACTTTATTCTATCTAAAACAATGGGAAAACCTATCATAACTCAATTGTGAAACCAAGTGATGACGACCATCATTGGCTGCTATTGTGAATGTAGACTGACCCATCACCGCTATTCAAAGAAAACCATGCCACCTAGAATAATTCGTTGAATAACTTACTAGTGGTCCATAAGGGGGCAGATTTTCCCTCGTGATACCTTTAAGTCTTGGGCCATTAACATGTTTTCTTATGTCCAAAAAGATGAACTCTAAACTAAAAAAAACAGTTTTAAGACATACTCTAAACTTATATACATAAATTTTATTACAAACATTATATTATTTTTTAATATTACATTATTTAAATTTATTTAAAACATATTTATTGATTAATATTTTATAAAAAAAAATAAGGTTTATATATACTTTTAAAAGTCCGTTATCTCATATCCTCGGCTATGATGCAAGTACGAAATACTTTTACATCACGTAAAATATACGAAAATAGGGATGTAATTGAAATTCTGATCTGCCCACGTATTTTTAATTTTTTAAATATAGATGTGATGTAAGATGTATGCTATGATGTGTGGTTTTTTATTTAATTTTTGTTTTGAAGTTAGATTTAAAATCGATTTAGAAAAAACTGTAACTTTATTAATGTAAATAAAATTACATATTTTTATTATATTAGACATATTCCATAGTACAAAATATATGATCAATATGGCTAATTGTCAAAGTTTGAAATAATTTAAAATTGGTTTTTATTGTCAAAAACTTTTTTCCTATATAAAAAAATATTATTATTAGTATTAGTATTATTATGGTGAATTTGTAATAAATTAGAGTAATTGGGCCGATGTGCACGATTAAATATTTTGAGTATCACTATAACATCAAGAGCATATTTAATAGCTTAATAATTTATAGTATGTTAACAATATAATATTCAAAGATATTTGGTAGCATCAAAAAATTATTTTTATATTTTTATTTTCTTAACCACTAACAAGTTATTTTAGGGGACATGATTTTCTTTAAACAAGGTAATGAATCAATTCATAATTTTAAGAGACCTGATTTTCCTTCAACAAGGGTGATGAGTCAACTCACATTTAGAAATAATAATTAGTGCTAATTATCCTCATTACTTGATGATTTTTTGTGCAAGCTGGGAAGCTTATGTTAATAAAGGATCATAATAGTATAATAAATTGTTGCCTTGTTGTATCCATTGGTTTGCAACTTGGGAAACCAAGCCAAAAGTACAACATTTCCTTTTTTGGCTAGTCAAAATTTGGAACCATGTCACGAAACTTATCAAATACAAAAAATAGCTAGCATATAGTCTTAGCTTAATGCTTAGGGACTTATAGCCCACTAATTCTAACTAGATAACAAGATTGTAAATATAATTGAAAACGGACTTAAAACAAAAATTATCCATCAGCTAAGTAGTGGGGGAGTCCATTTGGATAGTTTTAGGTGGACCAACATCCTCCTCGAAGTTTGAAAAATCATTATTCACTAGTTTCTTTGCTAAAACCATGATCTTGCGATTTGGTTTTCAAAGTTTCCTTTGAACTTCATCCACTTATAGTAAAATTTCTTACTACTCTTCAAATATATCAAACCAACACTTTGCCCATAACTACGTTGATTTGCCGATAAACATTAATTTCCTATGGGTACCTAGTCTTCTTGGTTTTGGTGTCGCTAGTGTTTTACACCCGACATCCAACGTGCTTAAGTACATCTACATTTGAGACATGGCATCATTGCACCCATGTAAGGTGAATGGATTTGAGGCGTCATATGCCTTGGCTATGTTGGGAACTGTTGTTCTCAATGTTGTGCATCCTCTTTAACATCTTCTATTTCTCTGTGAATGTGTGGCATGGTGTTCCTATAATATAACATCACTCAGTGTTTTACAACCTATTTAGCCCTAGAGGAAGAATGTGCTTATGAATTCATGTGACCTCTACTCATCCCCCCAACCCCTTGGCATAATGAGTTCCAAAAGGAAGAAACAAGCTCTACTATGGGGAATATAAATCAAGTAGATTTTACCACATATACTAGTTGATTGATGAGGTTCTTTAATGAATCCTTCAAGCTTCCAAACATTATATGAAGCACCATAAATTTAACACAACCTTTAAGAAAAAAAGACTAGTAAAATATTCTAAACTCTTGTGCATACAATGGATGAAAGCACTTCAAGGATTGAGACCAATAGAGATAAATAGAGGCTTCCAACCCAATACCAACCACCTAAACTCTATTGATGCCCTTGTTGTGAGAGTCTTCCTAAAGATTGAAGAGAGGGTTTTGACTCGAGGAAAGATCACTAGAGAGGTGATAAGTAGAACCTTTACTAGACTTAAAGAGATGGGGTGATAGAGAACAACACTTAGAAGGAAGATTGAAAAGAGCTAACCTAATAAAATGGGATTCTCCCTTGAACCGAAAGAAATGAGAGAGCCAACTAATATAACATAGCATGAACTAATAGAAACCAACCACTTTACCCAAAGATTAGTTAAAACCTTTAGACGATGGCAAACCCAAATAATGTGAACCAAAATAAGATTCATACAGACCTTCGTTGCAATAGAATTCACAGGGAGAAACAAAAAGATCCATCAAAGAAGGAAATCACATAAATCTGAGGAAAAACTCGGGCAAAACTTTCCCCATCTATCAATTGAGCCATAAATAACAAGAGGTCAGAAGGGATTCCTACCAATTATAGAATTGGCATTCCACAAAAGCTTCAATAAATCCATCAACTGTTTGTGATGATTCCCTTTAACTCATGAGCAGTGAATTATTATCTTTCCATCTCCATGTAAATTGTTAAAACCACTTCATATCCTTGTATTAAAAAGAAAATACAGCTTCATTATGCGATCAAACACCATTTGGTGTAGCCACACAAAGAATAAGACCTTAAATCTAAACCATAATACCAAATCCCAATTTGATTACAATGCTTGAGGTCTTGTACATTAGTGGGAAGGATCCTCTATCCCCTCCCTACTTCCTCATTCTTGGTCCCTCAGGGCAACCCATGTGTCTTAATGGCCACCCATCATGGGGAATCCTCATTACTTGCCTCACTGGTATGAAAGACACTGTGTTTTTTTTGAGGTTGCAATTGGCATAATATGATCATCACCCCTGCATTAAATTTATATTTTTTTCCAGACTTATTTTAGTAGAGTCGTCATTTTCCCAAATTTGTGAACCTGAATTTTTAATATAGAAAAGTGTATAAAAAATCACCATTTAACAAATAGTTTATCTCGTTAGGAATTCTCCCCATAGTAATTCTAATAAATCTTACAACTGATAAGAAAATAAAAAATAATAGTAATCAAATCTTTCTTACATTAGTTTCAAAACAAAAAGCTATCTCTAGTTTAGTAAGTATTGTTCAAGATACTAATTGTTAGTAAGTATAGTCCAAGATGCTAATTGTTTAGTAAGTATAGTCAAAGATATTAATTATTTTGTTAAGTTATTAATTTAATTTAGTAACAGTAGAAATCGATATCTAGGGTTTGTTGTTTAAAGTTTTTTTATTTCAATGTATAGTGGATGAGGATGTGTTGATTTTTATTTTTTATTTTTTAATTAAGGGTTTAAATTGATTTTCAATAGAATATGCTCAGCACATGCTTAGTCTTAATGTTTATCAACAACTATAGTGTATTAAAGAGTTTGTTAAGTTGTATTGATTTTTAATAAATTAAAAAAATTAGATTAGTTCACAAATTTCCTAGAGATTTGAGATTATTCCAATTCTAATAAATTCCTCCATACGATAAGTTGTTCATTATTATTCATAACATTAATTTATATATATAAGCCAATTCATTTAGCAAAATGGTCCATTTCTTTAATAAATTTAAAAAAAAAAAAAATTGTGCCACATGGACTTTTCCACCTACCAATTTCCTAGAGATTTGAGATTATTCCAATTCTAATAAATTCTCCATAATAAATTCCTCTTTATTATTTATTAACATTTATTATAATATATATATTTTTACTTGAATTAAAATTGATCTACAATTTCGTTCCCCTAATTTAATAGCAAATTGCACCAGTAAAAACATAAAAAGCAATTTAAACTCAAATAACTTTAACTTTCTATACAAATTCACCTTTACCATACATTCATTCCTTTATTTTTTATCATTTCAATAAAATTTAAAATGAGGAAAAAATTGTTTAATTTAACTACAATATTATATAATTTAATTACTTCATCAACACTCAAGATTCAATTCCATTAAAATAATGTCAAAATGTTTTTTTCTTTCCTTTTTTGTTTCATATTGCTATATACACTCGTAAGATTTTAAAGAATTAGTCTAATCTTATATAATAAATAAAATAAAACGGTAACGATATTTTGTACGTTTCTTAAAACGGTAACGATAATTTTGTACTATTGAATATTGTGCGATATTTTGAAATTGAGTTCGATGGCACTACCTATGAAGTCTCACATTGCTATCTCTGTATTATATGTATATGATTGGTTAATATGTATCGCATATATTTTCTTAAATAAATTATTATAATATTAGGTTTGAAAATTAAATTATAAAATTATTATTTTAAATAATTAATAATATGAAAATTTAAATTAAGTTAAATAAAAATAATTATATATTAAATTTAGTTTATAAAAAAATAATGTTTTTAACGATAAATTATTAAATAATATTCATTAAATCAAACAATTTTATATTTTTTAATTAAAATCATAAATTAATATTTTTTCAAAAAATTAATATTCAATAAATATTTAAATTTCAAAAATAATGTTTTAAATATCATAAAATTTCAAATAATCTTTTAATATATCCATTCTTAAATAATATATTAGTATTTGAAGTTGCAAAAACTATATATCCCTGAAAATTACTTAGCGTGATTTCTTCCTTAAGAAAACCGTTAAATATAATATTCTAATTAAATACTTAATATAAACCTAAAGATATAAAAGTGATATGACCTTTAATTTTCTAATCGAAATTAAAACTTATGTTCCACGTAAAAAATGTTATTGAATTATAAATAGTTGCTAAGTCGATCAATTAAATTTTAAGGGTTATGAAGTACGACTTTGCATTAGTTTTTTTTTTTAATAAAATAAAAAATTAAAATATGCATATTGGGTGGTTGAATTCTTATACCTGACCTCATACTTTCGTTAGGAGTGTGCACATAGGGATGATAAGAGTTTGCATAAACACTAATTTAATATTTTAATAGTTTTATTAAAATTTGGGATAAATAATTATTTTAATAGTTTTATGGATTAATTTTTGTTTTTCTTAAGCTTAAAATTGTGTTTTTATTATGTGACTTCACATTAAGGAGGGTTTTAGCAGAGTATCTGATCACCGTCTATCCAAGACCTTATGGACTTTGGGATTAAATTTAGTTGAAAAGTTAAAAGTATATTTGTATAATGAAAATTTAGTTTTTCCTTTCCCCATAGAGAATGGCTAAAAAATTGTATTAATTAAAGAAGGGGATTATAATTTTTGAAAGCAAATAATCCAAGAGTCCTTTAAGATTCGGGCTAGAACACGCAAGAACAACCCAAAATCATGCAAAATTTTCACAAACTACTTCTTGGATGACTTTCCAAAAAACTCTTAAAATCCATATGTATTTGCAAAACATTCTTAATTTCAGAATTCTTCATCTTTCTTTTGACTTGGATCCATGCCCCATTTTTTTGCAGGTTCATCACTATCACCCTTGCTTAAAGAAACTTGCCTTTTGAACTCCACCTTGCATTTCGGAGGGGGAAAAACTGCCTCCAACTAGTCTACCCAGAATATCCCTTTCCCCTTGCCTTTCCCCTTGATGACAAAATAGGTGCAAGATCAAAGGATTAACAACTTTTTTACCTTTGTCTAAAATAGTGAGGACAATTTATTTTTATCAAAATTTGGAGAGACAATGAAAGCCTTTGTTGACTTCGCATTAACCATAACCGCCTCGGAAATAGGAACCCTCACATGATTTTCAGATGAGACAAGAGAAGCCCGAGATATTCAATCTACTGGTTTAGATATTTTTAAATCTTTTTCAGCGCTACACATATTGCATGTTGAAACCAGGACACCAAGCTTTCTCACTTCACTATTGGACGAAGCTTTATTCATGATTCCTGGAACCTGTACAATGTTGCTTGTCTTTGATTCCTCTTACAATAGCTCAATGAGATGAGCATAACCTCTTGCCAAGAAAGGGCTTGGAGAGGCACATGAAATATTGGCCTGGGATGAAATGACAATATCATCCGTAGAGTTCATCCTTTCTTGGGATTCTGTAGAACTGATTGAATCTTGTTGTACTTTGATCTCTCTATGGGTTTTCCTTGGAGATTGTTTAGTGATCAAAGGTGGTTTCCTCCTTGTTGGGTCTTTCGCGTAGTCTAATGAGGGGAACAATTGTCCGGAAAGTTATAATGAGGGGAGCAGTTGTCCGGAAAGTTATAGAAATTCTGGTTATATTTAGAGAAAATCCGGAAAGGATTTTTGTAAATCTAAGCTATAGTTATTAAACTTCAAAATTTTACGCCAACAAATGGTTTCATTGCTAAGACTCATGAAAATTTCAGAAGGGATCTAGATCATGGTATCAAGGATTCTTAGTGGAGACATTTACGATTAATGGCATGAGAATATTGACCACTTTATTCTGCAACAAGCTCAACTACGACAGAAGAATTTAGATTGGGTTAAGGAAGGGATTTTGTATGCAGAACCTGCTTGCAACCAATACAAAATATTCTAGTGCAAGTTCCCTAAAGAACTACAAAATTGGTTGAGGAGGCTATAAGTTAAAGTTGGAGAAGGGAATCACCTTAGGCTTCACAAAATTGGACTATGGTCGATTTGGCTGCTCTGCACCGGTTAGACACTGAACTAACAAGTGTTGTTGATTTTTGGGTTCATGCAAGCCTAAAAGGGTATATTATTGAGTTTGTGGCTGAGAAGCATCAATATTTTTATAACGCTGAAGCAGTATTTCAATACGGGTTGCGAGGAATATTGTTGAAGGAGATTTTGTTGTGGATCAAAGAATTATTGGTTGAAGAAAACTTGTTGTTCCAAGAGAATAAGATGGCCGCTTAAAACCCTCGGTGTTGGGGGTCAGATCTAGGGGGAGGAATGTTGCACAATTGCATAAGATAAGGGGTTGTTGTGATGGATCAAGAGGATTTGTAGAAAGCTCGAGACTTTAAAGCGATACAGAGGGAACAAATATCTGACGAGTGGAGGGAGAGGAAGTTGCGGGAAATTATGGTTAGAAGAAGATAATTGCAGAGGATAGGGGAAGCAATGACGACTCCAACGTTGCAGAGAGAAGGAATGGATTGTCCAGAGTTGCGAGGGAAAGGATAAAGTGAAAGATCTCCTTCTGGTGGAATAGGAAGTGCCAATGGAATTGTTGCATGAAGCGCGAATGGAAAACATGGATTCCACTTGGAGTCAAGAGGATTTCATATGCCCGATCCAGTTAAACAGATGATTACGATGAGTGATGCACATACTCGAGCAGATTATTACATGCATTTTGTAATGAAAATATTATTCTTTGAGGATGACTCTACCCCGGTAAATAACAGTCCGCACGTTGATGGTGTAATTAAGCCTCTTCTTAACCTTCCCCTAGTATTGTATCAAGATCCTATTAATTTCTTTTCTAAATTGTGTAAGACTTCAAAATTTTAGCAAGTTTACTTTAGATACGCAACAAGCAGTGCTAGTGGAGCAAGTGGTTCTAGTAGTAGTTTTCAGTCAAGATCAGGTAGTTATTCTCATCTAGGTTCCCAAGGATTTTTTATAATTCAGCGAGGGAAAACAACTATGGTCGGAAATATCGCAGGACCACTTACCCGTTATCCTGAGTTTTCAGGATGGGGTGGTGAAGATGTTGAGAAACATTGTGATCCAAGTGGAAATTGGTGGCCACCTGCCAAGTCCACTTGGACCCCCACCATTGTTTCTCTCAGCATTTTCAGTTTCCTTAATTGTAGCACAACTTAGTATTTTTAGCAGTTTTTCGGGTCCTGAACTTCCGAAGTCGTTTTGAGGCTCTAAAGGACGTTTTTTGGGAAAACTGGGAGCAACATGGGTTCATGAACCATTGTTGCTCTACCCAAGTTGTAGTTCTCGGATAGATCTTTCTAACGAGATATTGTGCACGTCAAACAGAGATCATATGCCAAAGTTACGACCCCGGGAAGTTGATGTACCAATTTATCCAAACGGGACCCACAGTTTGGCATTTCATCTTCTAGGGTTATGTTTTTGGATGTTTAGGTTTGTCCATTGTTTCTCAACAATAAATAGGCCTTCGAGCCTCATTGTAAGATAGTTCAGAGGCATGTAGCCGCCACATCTCTTCTTAGAGATAAGCTACCATCGCCCT